>JAQGBJ010003058.1:0-13934 GCA_034698345.1 Sphaeridia pumilis
TATGCTGGGAAAGTGGTTTGACGTAACAGCTATTGGTACCATGTTTTCCCCTTTCTTCTCGGAATTTTGACCTGAAAGTGTAGGTTCATCTCTGAACCTCGGAACCTCGGTTTCTATTTATAAGTCACTTTCAGCGACTTGGAGGAGCTGATACCCACAGTTTTATTTGGGTACGATAAAAAAATATATTTTTTCATTTGAAAAGTGACCGGTTTTTCAACAGCAAGTGCCGCTTGCACCTGCTAATATATACGGCAGAAAACGCGCCTTTGCCGTCAGTCGATAACGCTGCTGTGTTTCAAGTGTCCGCGAAGTTTACAAACTTCGAACAAAGCTGCCAACTTGTTTGCAATCATATCTTCGCTTTCATTCTAAGTCACCAGATAAAATTTCTCTTAAACATCTCACACTCCTTTGGCGAAATCATGAAGGGCTCAAGCCTCTGGAAGCGCAATATTGATGTGAAGCTGGAAATGAGTTATTTTTTTGGGGGGATTTGATCTGCAACCAGGTCGTCTTCTTGATTCAATCCATTGTTTGCCATGGGCAATAAGCCTCACAAAATCACCATTTTCAGCATCTAGTGAGATTTTTAAATGAATAATTGTGATACTGAAAGGACTTTTGACCGCATGAAAAATGTTCGATCAATTGGTTGCATTGGAAGAATGAGGGCTGCAACAAGAATCCCATTGAATAGCAACGATAATTCAAATCACAACAAAGTGTGAAGACATCTGCTCAGTAAAAAGAAGGGAAAATTCAAAACCATCCGAGACCCTCCGAGGCCATCCCAATATCCGGATTGTCGAACATTGACAATGCGCCAGGTATATATCACACATGAAACGAGTAAACAGCAAAGGTCAATGATGGCCCGGATAAACCCATAGTTTATGCTGGGAAAGTGGTTTGACGTAACAGCTATTGGTACCATGTTTTCCCCTTTCTTCTCGGAATTTTGACCTGAAAATTGTAGGTTCATCTCTGAACCTCGGAACCTCGGTTTCTATCTCCAAGTCACTTTCAGTGACTCGGAGGAGCTTATGCCAAAAGTGTATTAATGTGGAGACGAATACCAAGTGAAACTCCCCTCCGTTTCGATCTTAACCGCCCAAGCACATCTACGATACAAACTTGTATTGTATTAGAGGTAGCACTGACACAGGTCAATACAGCCGAGAAGCCATAAGTAGGCTTATTCCGTACGATACAAACTTTGTTTGCATTTATATAAAAGCGTAAAGCTATGAACTGTGAAAACTGTCAAGCTGTCAAATAATAGGGGAAGAAGGAAGCCCTTAAATCTTTTAAAAGTACAAGGTAAAAGTGGCATACGAAAAGATAATTTGTGACGTAGTATCGCAAGGTTAATTGCTATTGATAAAGAAGAAGAAATAAGCAGCTCGAAGAATATTAATTGAAGAAGGGCTGAAGAACTGATGCAACGAGAAATCCAGCTTCGAAAGTTAACAGGAAGGAAATTTACGCCTCTTTTTCAGGTCAGAAATAACCTTTTGCCCATCTGCCTGCATACATTGTACTTTTCCGGAAAGGGATTTTGTCTGATTTGCTTTTAATCTAGTTTGCCCAAAGATGCATCTCTTACAGTTTTCCCCTAGGAGCGTAGCGACAAAATTTTTTACCTTTTCCCCTCGGAAAACTTTCCAAATGTCGGTGTCTGGAGTACCCGGAGGGCCGAGAGCCATCCAAGCTGATTTGAGACATTGTTCTGTTCTTCGAAAGAACGGAATGGGCCACATTTCAACATCTTACATGATGTCATACATTTAGAAAACATCATTGTTCTTGTTGGTCGTGTATACAAAATCGTCTTTCCAGCGGTGGCTGTCCAGTTCAAACGGCTTCCAAATTGTCTTGGACTACACAAGTGACACCAGGTTTCCTTCATAAATAGTGGCCGACCAGCCAATTCCATTCAGTCAGTCAGCCAAAACTTCCGAATGCATCCAACCATATTCATTTTGCATGAGTTCAAAATTTAACACCCAAGGATAGTCATGTCGCCACAATAATCGAATAGCTCGCGCGTTGGCTTTCTTCAGTCAAGCTTTGCCAGTACTTTTGAATGCTTGAACCACTATTAGGTCTTTCATGTCTGTTCGTATGCAAAAAACTGCGAAAAATGATTATACCTAAAAAACGAATGAAGGGCTGATTACAACTTAAAAAATAACCTAGTGGCTGTCTTTGGTTCTATGGACGTTCCGATCCGTACTTTGCAAAAAACAAAATTCAAGCCAAAAAATGCCGGGCTGTACTTACGGACTTTTTTCCGCATGTTGATCTTTCTTTTTTATGGGCTCTCAGGAGCTTCAAACCCGGCAGGACCATTTTGCAGCGGGCGTTACCGAGAACCGGTTCCCGGGAATCTCTCAAGTTTTTCTCAAGTTTCCTTTTCCGGGCGCGCAGCAGGTGCGCGTGAAAGGAACTGACCTAACGTTGGGAGATGCGGATCCCGGAAACGTGTTAACGGGGGAACAAGATGGTGATGCAACGTAAGATTGTAGGACGTAAGGGTTGTGACGGCAGAGAGCGCCCGGAGAAATTTTCCGTGGGGGATGGAGATTTCCGGGAATCGTGAACGGCATTATGGAGGCTCTGAATTGAAGCTGGGTGTCTCCGGAAAACTGCTAACGGGAGCATGGCCCTCAAAAATGCGGGTAGGCGGTTAACGGCGGTCTAGTGCGGTAAATAAATTAACGGTGGAATGATCAGGAATATTTCGGTAGGCGCTTGACGCTGTAGCGCTGGAAAATATATAACCTTATTAACGGCACCTGATTAACGGAAATAATTTGACGGGTTTTATTACGAGAAATACATTAACGGGAATACAAATTAAACACATTAATTGGGCTGTGAAACTAAGGCATCCCGGCAGGACAATTTGTCGGGCGTGTTTAACGAAAAAGGGTTAACGAAACTATCTCAAATTTTGTTTACGGCGCGCGAAGCTGTGCTGCGAACGGAAGTGACGCAACGTAGACGGATTCAAGCGCCGTTAATAGATTACCGGGAATCAGAGGTGCTGGCGCGCGGTTGAATAGTTCCGTGCGGAGCTTAGCGGTGAATGAGTGAACGGAAACAGCGCGCGGAGGAAGTTTACGTTGGAATCGGAGCTGAGATTTCGGGTGGATCGAGACGGAGAAAACTGGGCCTGGATTAACGTTGCTGGCTTTAACGGAAAAACGGCCCTATAAAACGCGGTTACCTAATGAACGGCGGTTGCTTACGTAAGCTGAATCAACGTTAAAAAAGCTTTGAATATTCCGGCAGCTGGTTAACGGAGAAGCTTAACGTTAAAACGAACAACGGCATAGTATTAACGGTGATCGTTTCGCGGAATATATTGTCGGTACATTGGAACATAAATACTTAAAAACTAGTAGTATCTATACTAATCAATAATTTAGCTTAGCTATTTGAACATGGAAAAATAAATAGACTAAAATATATCTTGAGAAACCAGGATTTGCACAGCAAACAATGATCCCAAGGCGGACTTCTTCACTTGGAGTAGTTCTTTGAAGACAACGGCGATGATGGGCTAGGTGGAAACGGATTCTTAGACGATCGCCGGTATTTCAATGTCTGCTAAGCATCCTCGAAGGGCCGTCGAAATGAGGTCGAGCAGGAGGTCAGGCATGGCTTCGTATTTCAGAATGGGGTAAATGAAGCGGAAGTACTCTGAAACAAGAAATAAGGAGGAATTAGCGTTATAAGTCAAGGTTAGGAATATCACAGAAAGAGTGAATTGCACACTTACCATTAATGACATCCAGCCATTCTTGAGGCACAGCTCGCAGATAGTCGGTGGAATCGTCTTCGACTTATCTGCTATCCTTGGGCTTGAATTTGGCCATGGACAAAAATAAGTCCTTCAATCGGATGTCCTTCCGCTTTTCATACTGGGACCACAAATCTTCTAACAGGATCTCCACCTGTCGCTTAGCCTTCTTTGCCTTTTCAAGCTGTAGTTTGGTGGCGTCGAAGATCTTGAACTCCTTCTCCTCAGCTGAGTCACCTGTCAAGTATTTGAAGAGTACCTGCAAAGCAAAAGAATGGTTGTATATGATGTGATTAGCCAACAGTAAGTGTGTGAAGTGGGAGCGTGAGTAGTTATACACTTACTTGCCGTTCAGAATCCTTAGGTGCTTCCTGTTGCATCTGAAGCTGGGAGTTGACGGCCGCCAACTGTTCATGTTCCGTCTCCAGGATAGCTGAGCGCTGTTGAAGAAGCTGTTTTTCTTGTTGGGTCTTTTGTAGAAGAGCAAGTACTTCAAACAAAAGTGTAAGTAGCAGTAAGTAGGACAAGACATAAAATTTAGTCAAGGTTGTGAATACTTACTCGCTTGAACGTAGGGGTCCTTTATAGCACCAACTGAAGCCACGAGCTGTGCATCAAGTTCAAGGTTGGGTTGCGGTTTGAGAAATGGACCCTGCGAGAAGAAGGAAAGATAATCTCAAAGTGACAAATTGAATGCAACGAGTTGTTTTACTGCACTTACATCGGTATCCCCATCAGGAAAGCCATTGTCCGAAGGATCAGAATTTGAAGAAGAGGAGTCCTAGAATTGAAAAAAAGAGCTGTGCTGTACAACCTTGAGCAATGAATCCAATAGAAAAGGACGAGCTTGGTACCTGGCGTGATCGTTTTAGAGGACTGGGTACTCGGTTGAAGTTGGCAAGAGTCTGCAGTCGATTCCGGGAGTCTATTTTGGGAGGGCTTGGAGGCATCTAGGGTCCTTTTGGGTTCTTGAGGTCCTGGACGGGCCTGGTTTGGCTTTACTAGGAGACAAGAAACTTCATTCTGAACCTTGAAAGTACATTGGAAAAATATAGATTAAACCTGCTGAGCACGCTTAATGTTTGAAGTTTGAATTGCCACTACGCGAAGCTAAGTACTCACTTGATGTTGCTGAGAAGAGTTTTGGCGTTCAAAAGATGTTTGGCGTTTGCGTTGGGCAGCCGTCTATTGGGACATGAATCCTCGAGTATTTGGCATCTGAAAACAATTAGGCAATTGCATGAAGGCCTAAAGAGTGAGAAAGTGTAAATACGGTGGTAAGAAATGGAGATAAGAGTGTTTGTTGAGAAGAAAATGAATCTTCTTGAAGGCGCTCAGCTTCAGTTTCCAATGAAGGACTTGCAAACTGGCGATGTTTGATGGGAAATCAAAGAATTGCAGAGAATTTGATGAGATACGCTTAGCAGATTACATTGAAGGAAAAGGAACTTGGTTTATATTATGGAAAATACTTCCTTCAAACGAAAGCGAAAGCTTAACAACTACTTGGAAGATAGAATAGAGTTAATTACTTGGAAATAAGCGTATTGAGTAAGCTGGAAAATGAGAGTAAACCATGGAGTTGGTAAAGTTTGATGAGCTTTATATAGTGGGGGAAAACATGGGAAAACTGGAGAAAAGAAGTTTTTCAAGAGGATGTTGAAGGATACTCTGTGTTCAGAAGATTCAATGTAGTTAAAAAATTCGCCTAGTTCAGTTAAATAGCAGTAGATCAAGTTTAAAATGGGAAGAAAACGAGAGATAACCGAGAGAAAACGAACCTTGATAAATGGTAAGTTTCTGGGCTTCTTTGGATGGTATAGAAAGCGAATTAAACGAATTCGATGATTTTAGCTGAGCTATCGATATCGTATTACACTGTAGAGTTGCAAAACTGAATTCAAACTTTCGAAATACTGCTATAAAACTTTGGAAAACGAACCGTTGGATATGGTAGAAGCTGCGAGGTAGTGCTCACTATAGCGGTGGTGGAGAGTGAATGGAGCGGTTGCGAAGAAAACCATTGAGAGAAGAAGGGAAGGGCTTGGGGGCGGAAGAGATGATTGGCTGAGCTGAAGCAGTCTACGTGCTGATAGGCTGTGCTATGGGTTTTGAAACTTGGAAGCGCGCGAATATTTTTGACCGTTGAATTTGCGCACTGGATGTGTAAATAGTGATTTACATGGTTTCTGAAATTGAAAGTTTGAAATTAAAAGTGACCTGTTATCGTTGTTTTTTGAGTTTTTGGAGGCTAGTGTTTGTATGAAACAAGACGAAGAATAGCAGAGAGCGAAGCTGAGCGAGCCTTGGCTTTGAAAAGGGTAAAGAAGAAGGACTTAAATGACAGGTGTCGGGCAAAGATGAAGAAAGATATAGAAAGTAATTTGTAGTGTTTATAGACTTTTTTGATTATATACCTGGGAGTATAAAGTTTAGACGTAATCCTGATTTGCAGATTGGGTTGCAGAGACTGGGCCACCTTGAAAGTGGATTTACACTAGGAAGGAACTTTTAGCTCAGCAGCTGAAGTACTATGAAGAAAAAGGATTTCCGCAGCGTTTGCCAATGTGCGGCCCGAATGCCATCCAACAACAAATAGCGTCCACATCCAATCGGCAGGGAAATCAAGTGCCAACAAGTTCCAGCGGTACTCGTGTTGAGTGTGAAGGGATTCAAATGGGAGGGTCAGCTGAAAGTTTTGTTGTTGATAGTGACTGCAGAAGATGTGGGAGGTGCTATCAGTGATTGCCCGGTTTCGGTGGGTGTGGACGTATCAGAAGGCAGTGAATTCAACACAGCTGAGAAAGACGATTTCGATGACTACTTAGATCCAGAAGCAGGTGACGGAAATGGTGAAAAAGGTGAAGCCGAAGTAAGCAAACGAGCAGAAGAGGAAAAAATTGATAGCGAAAGTTCTGAAGGTAAAAAGGAAATTCGCAATTCAACGGGTGAAACTGACGTGTAGTCGGTGCGATAATGGCTATGTTGAATGTTTTGTTTCGAAGCGGTTCCTGGTCTTGGCGACACCAAGTTAATTCGCGAGCTGAGCTGCCTAATAGTGGAACACGGTTTGTCCCAAGTTGTGGCTCTGCAAGTGTCTGCACTTTGCCGAAAAGTATTTCTGAACCCGTCCGAGTTTCGAAAAAAGGATTATTTAACTTCATAAGAGCACTTTGAAGAAACGTCTCGGCAGCGAACCTTACATGAAGAAGTTTGTCTGGCGCTGTACACAATATAGAAGCAAAGTAGAAGGAAGCATAGAGGATGGACTCCAGCGTTTGCTGTGCTCAACCTGCATGATCAGCGCCAAACACACAGATGCACACATGATCGTGTTGAAGTTTCGAGCGATGATGGAACTGGTTCTGCCCGAATTATTTCCTCACATCTCGCGTAAAGATTTCAATTACCTGGGAATCAAAGATTTCATTGCTGAGCAGGGACTCCAAGAAGACGACATCCTGGTGGTGGGCAATCTAGATGGAGTTAACGTCACCAGTGGGTCATTCTCTGATGTGTGGCCATTGCTCTTCTTCATATACGGTTTGCTTGAGAGGTCAAAACGTGTCGGCCAAAATCTGCTATTGATGGCGATCAATAGACGCTGGATGGATGCACAGTCTGCTAGAAGAATTTGTAAAAGCTCTACAAAGCACCCAGGAGAAGCCTATTCGGTGGACCGATAATACTGGACGGCAGCGCTCAACCAGAGTATTCCTAATATATTTCCGCGGGGATTCACCAGCAATTGCGGATGTAGCGAAAATAAAACGACACAATTCCCGATATGGGTGCAGATTTTGCTATCATCGCGTTGAACATTTCCTCGTTCGAGAAACATACCCAGCAAGGACCACGGAGACCTATTCACGGAAAGCAAAAGCAGCTCAGCGACTTATTCAGAGACTGAAGACGGATCTGGACCACGTCGAAGGTGTGAAAGGTGTTTCGCAACTGGCTGCGTTGCCTTACTTCGGGTTTCCCAACAATAAGTCCATGTATTACGAACAAATAGGTTTGCTTTTAACAGCACAAATCCTATAAAGTGATATCTCAGCTGTCTGTTCTGATTACAGCGTTTCCTGTCGATGTTCTGCATGCTTACTACGGTGAAGTTTTGAGAGCGACTATCACCGCTGTCATGGGATTCAGAAAAGCTAGACTGAATACTGAAGAACGGAAAATCGCTGTGCTGGATAGCTTTATTCGGAAAGTGACAGTTCCTAGACGCTTCAGTCGACACCTACAACCTTGGGGACCGCATAGCAAATATAAATTCCACGAATGGGGAATGCTAGGAATGTTTTACCTTCACATCATCATGGACAAACTTTTTGGACGCGAATTCTGTGTAGCCTTTGATTTCCTGATTAGCTCTTATAGCCTCCTTTGTCGTCGTGATCTCAGCAACGATGACTTGGAATAAGTCATATTTGGATTTGAAGTGTTTGTCAGTTTCCTTCACGACAATTTCAGAGACGAAGCGGGTGAGGCCCGCATAAACTATCATTACTTAAGGCATTTTCCTGATTGTTAAAGGCTTTTTGGTCCTACTTATCTCTATAGTTTGAAGGTTTTTGAGAGCTTCCATCATGAACTGGGCAAGTGGGCTTGTTTTAATCAACATGCAGGAGTCAGTATTGCTAATAAGTACGCCCATACTCCCGTCAATATAATTGCAGTAGGTGATTCTGATGAACACTGATTATGAACCTGATCTAGTGGTTTATGAAAACGAATATGGTTTCAAATTTGAGCTCAGCGGAGCTCTTCAACCTGAGAATGAAGAAGAACGAATGCGGCGGTTCAAGAAATGCAGGATTTTCACTTTTGAAGACAATAGTTTCGAAATTCACAGTTTAGACTATCAACAGCAAAGCAGGTATCAACAAAGTGTATTTCGGTCAGGTAGGTTCGGTTACATAGTTCATCAAGCTAGGGTTGGGAACGTTGATGGTCAAGTTTATTTCAAGTGTTCCAAGTTCGACCTCGAAGTAGTCAGGTCAAATTGGTCGTAGGGCTTCAGTTGCTTAGCAAAAGAAGGAGCAACAAAACTTGAATCAGCTAGCACTTTCAGTGAAGCGTTATCATGTTTTTCTTCTAGTTACGAAGGAAGAGTGTACTTCTTGGATCTGTATGGACATTCGGATATGGACATAATGATGTTATAATAAACTGTTGTAATAAACATGTTGTTATAATAAACTGCATTTCATTTTAATTCATGTGAGCGTTGCGTGTTTATTACTTTAAATCCTATAGGTCTGTTTCAAGTTCAACTTTGACACATTAAATCATGATACGCTTAGCGATATTACAGGGTCTCTATAATGTCCGTTCCGCCTACGCTTTGCGCTATAACTTTTGAAGCAGTGGACCGATTTCAATTCGGTCAAAATTAAAATAGCAACCAATTCTTCAAGCATTTGCTGACAAAAAATCAACAACGTAAGTTGAACGGGAAGCGAGCAAAACGACGAAAACAAACGGTGTCTCGCTTGCAGCAACTCCGCAACATGGCTTTAACATTGCAACAAAAAGCAAAGCGTGTTGAGCACTTGCGAGTCAACGGTGGCGCACACATCGGCGACACCTAACATTTAAGCACACCATTTAAAAGCTAATAAAATTTGCTATTTAATAAACTTTGTTTCATCGACATCGGTTTACGCGTTTCTAAGCTACAGCTTGCAGAATCTAAAGCGGAACGGACTTTATAGAGACCCTGTATATATATTCAGCACTTTGTAGTTGACAAAACAACCTTCATTCGCTACGGGAGTATGGAGAAACCAGGTCCCAGCAGCAGCACGTTTAGCTCCGTGCCACGGAAATTAATGCCTGCTGTGATCCAATTTTCAATCCATGGATCTCTGCTACAAGCTCCAGCCACTTTAGGAAGACACAGCGTGATTGCAGTCCACCCTGAAGATTCTCGGTCGGTTCTTCAAGCTCCAGCTTCATCAAGGCTCAGGGTTATTGTCGTGAATCCCTTTTTCAAAGCCCCTGCTGAAGCCGCTCAGCCTCAACTTCCACAAGCTTAGCCAGACGGTTCTGATCACGTTGCTGTTAAGCGTAAGAGACGGAAGCTCACAATTGCAGGCCACATTTTGATCCTGAAAGGCAAAAAAGCTAAGTTTGTATACGTTGAAGCAAAGCTCTAATGATGAAGTGTACAAGTTTTTACTTACGCTCTATTTCTGATGTCACATTTAATTTCTTTGCCCAGCAGGCGCCTCACTCAAGTATAGGTGTGTCAAGTGTACGAGCCGAGTATTCAAGACTAAATCAAACGTCCGCCTACATCTGAACTTTGGGACTGAACAGCCGCTGCCTTTGAAATGTCACATTTGCACGAGAGCATTCAAGACTTACAGTCATCTTCAATATCACCTTCGCCGCCATGGAAGTAAGTGATGAGACTACCTGTAAAAAGAAATTACAGGAATTATGAACTTAGCATTCATCTTTCATTTTACAGACATCAAACCTTACCAGTGTCCTGAGTGCCCACGGTCGTTCATCCATACTTCATCCTTGAAGAGGCACTCCATAAGCCACACCAACGCGCGACCCTTCCAATGTACACATGGCTCAGCCACCTTCAAGCACAAGACAGCTCTTCAAGACCATCACATCCGTCTTCACTCTACAGCGAAGTTCAAACGTCAGCTGTGCTACAAGGTCTTCTCGACCAGTTTGAATCTGCGAATCCACAAGAAAGTTGCTCATAAAGGTAAAATTTCGTCAAATTTGCAACTCAATAATTTGCTGAGCTTACCAAGTACTGAATTCTGTTGTTTACTTTCTACAGGCGCTACAGGCTCACTTCCTTTTTCGTGTGCTGAATGCAATGTGGACTTCACGCTGGAAAAAGATTTGGCAAGGCACATGGTTAAGCATTCAAGTATGTGATTGAATTTATACAATCTTTTACCTATTGAATGATACCGATCTGATCAGAATTAACTTACCGTTTACCTTCTTTTCAGCTGTTCCAAGCGAATCCAGTGTTCCGTCTGCCTGCTAAGCTTTGCTAAGCTTGCCGGGTCCCTTTTACTCCCGTTTTCTTTCCTCACCTTGGATCATCAACCTGAATCAGATCCAAATCTGTGCCAGTATCTTTTCAGATCAATCAAGATGATGTCGGGCTCGCCTGTACATTTACCACCATAAGTTGATCTTACTTTTGTGTTCAGATTTCTCACGACGTCCCTTACTTGCACTCCCAGCCTTGTCCTTTTTCCTGCTTTCGCCAAGCCGAATTTCAAACTAACTTTTTTTTATTTTTAACCTAAAATTTTGGCAAAACCGATAATCTCAATCCATTTCCCAAGGTTAACTTTAGTTGATATCCTTTTTTCAGGCCAATTTATGGACTTGAACACTTCGAAAAAAAGTTTTTCCCGGAGCAGCATGTTACTGCTGCCAGCTCGTACTGTTTTCCCTCCACTTACACATAATAGACAGCACTAGGACAGATTATATGTTTCAATGAGATATTATTACAAGTTTCATAAATTCTTTGTATAACTGATTTATCTTCAAAAAAATAATATCTTTGACTATACGTTCTACGTTCTAAAATTTAGCTGATTGATCACTAGTAAGTATTAACTTAACTTTTAGTCAAATCGAAAGCCGACACAACAGCCAGCGCATCGATTTCCATAGGAACTACTTCCTACTCCTTAACTGCCTCCCCAGCCGCCTCCTCCTCCTGATCTTCCCCCTCCAGCACCGCCTGCACCACCCGCACCACCAATTTTTTGAAGGACATTTACAACCTTACCAAGGATCTTCGCCAAAATTTGGAACCTCCAAAATATTAGGCTCGAAGAAACCTAAAGCCTTCATGATGAATTTTGAATTGAAGTCACCTGTACATTCTGTTGTTAATGCATTTCTGTACTTTTTTATTGTGCAAGATAGGACAAAATAAAGCACACGGTGCTGTCAGATGGAACCCTAAACACCATTTAACTGAATAGTGAGGAGTTTAATTGAAATAGTTGATTCTTATATACGCATGTACACGTTGTGTATAAAAATGTTTATAACGTAAACAGTTTTTATACACACGAGACACGAAGTACTATATATTTGTCCCGCCCACACTCCAAGGAGTTCTGTGCTGCTTTACCTTCGCTCCTCTCCTCATCAACGTAGGTGGTATGCACTACCGGCTATTGGAACGAATTGATCGCTCATGCCCCTTCATGCCGGTTCGCATCTTTCTCCAACAGCTGCTTACTCTTGCCGCTCAATGCCCGCTCGTATCTCTTCCATATGGAAAAGTACAGATTTGCGAATTCCTTAATATCTCCTAAACGGAGTGGAATTCGCAAACCATTCCACAAACAGATACAAGATCGTGCAAAGTGCCCTATCTAACTTGCCGCTGTAGTACCGGTTAAAGTACAAACTGCGGAAGTTAAATAGGTCACAAGAAAATCCAACTCCTTTTCATTATGTCCCCCTACTGCGTAGGGTTCCATAATAAATCAATAATATCTATTGCTTTCTAGATCGGCAAGCTGAACGACAAAGTAGACGAACTGATGCATGAAGACGAAGGAACTACTGAACGACGAGCTATGCTTGGAAATCTTGTAAAGGTAAGTTCATTGCATAAATCAAACGTAAACGTACATTTGAACTTCGGGCATTCATTTTGGCCTTTACTTACTTCGTAGGCTCTGACCAAGGCTGAGAGGGCCCTTCGAGAAGTTCAAGGGACTAAAATCTAGAAGTTAATATTTCAGTACAAATTTAAGATCTCAACACTCAAGACCCAAGCATTGTTGCATGAACGGGCAACTTTTCAGACTTTAAACTGACATATTAATACATTTTTGGAGTTTCATTATGCGGTATTACCACTACTTAAACATTTATTCTAATTTTTTCGAATTATTATTTTATACTGTCCAATTGTGTTGGAAGTTGTAAACATACAGTTATACATCTTTCGGAAAAAGTGTCTGAACATTCAAGGATTATTTTATGAAGCTAGAGCAGGAACGAATCATGAGTTTCGCAAGTTTTCGGTTTTGTAATGATTTTGGTAAGGAATGACAGTTTCAGGAATAAATCTAATTTTAACATCAACGACAAACAAGAATTGTGAGTTTAAAATTGAACTATTGCCGATTTGGCCCTTAGCTTCAACAAAAGCTTTCTTTGACCAACAGCATCATCTCTTGTATAAAATGATCACAGGTAGCGAAACCCCCAAGAGTTAATATTCGTTGGAAGCAACGGCCAGAAACGGCTTTGTCAGGGGTTGTTGTGAGGGGTCTCTGCGAGATTTGGATTTGGTAAACAGGGAAGGAGTCAACGTCAAAACAAAAATTTCCTTGCAGAGTAACCATGACATTTTTAAGCAGAGTAGGCAAAATCAGACGTGTTTTTTAAAAATGTAAGAAACTTCTTCAGCTGTTAACGAAATGTTAGATTCTTTGGATCTATTACAAAATTAGAAACACATTTTGCTAGAACAGTTACCGCGTCAGCTATTCGAACCGTAAAAATGGACCTTCCCGTTAGCAAAGAACAGGCAATGACATACAGGCCAGCGGAACCTTTGGAAATTAAATTGGTGAGTTGGCCTAAAGTTCATCAATCAAAGTCTACAAAATATTTTACAGCAAACTATAGTGAAACTTGGCGAATTTCTAATCTCCTGACTATATTTTCAGGTCCTTAAGAACTTGTTCAGTCAAATGGCAATACGAGACTTGAAGATTTGTCGGCTAGTTTGTCGTGACTGGCACGACTTGTCTACACGAGAACTGGAAAAATGCATGCCACGGATCAAGTTCCGGCCTGATCACAGCATTGGAAATTTTGACGAAATAATGAAACTCTATGAATCTTCAACACTCAAGCCAATCCGGTTCAAAAAGTTTCTCCTGAGCTACCCAAGTGTCGCCGCCTACCTGAACAAGTCAGAATGGATAACCGGCATTGTTTCACTGAACTTAACCTATCTGACAGCCCAGCAAACGAATCGAATTATACTACCCTTACTTCGTCGGATGAACCAGCTGAAGCATCTAGCCATAGGCATCTGCCCAGAACCACCAGAACCAAGATGGAAGCTGCTCAACTTGAAAACACG
>JAQGBJ010003059.1:0-13933 GCA_034698345.1 Sphaeridia pumilis
CTGGAGGCAAGTCCATCTACGGAGAGAAGTTTGCTGACGAAAACTTCCAACTGAAGCACACGGGACCTGGTAAGTTGCAAATACAGGCACAAAAGTCGTGTAGCGATGCGCTTTAAAGTGTTTGAAGGAATCTAACACGCTTTTTGTCTAATTTGTAGGAATTTTGTCGATGGCCAACGCTGGAGCTAACACCAACGGCTCTCAGTTCTTCTTGACTACCGCCAAGACCCAGTGGTTGGACGGAAAGCACGTCGTTTTTGGCCAGGTTGTCGATGGTATGGATATCGTCAAGAAGGTCGAAGGCTATGGATCCCAGAGTGGAAAGACCTCTGCTAAGATTACCGTCACTGACTGTGGACAACTCTAAATGTATTCCTCAATAGTCTGTCATTCTTATACTGATGAACGAAATCATTGAAACTTTTATGCGTGTGTAGAAATTTGAGTGATGATTATCATAAAACCAATTCTTTTTATTTTTCGTCTCCTGAGAGAATAAATTGGATTTTTGTTATTGATCGTCAAAAACTTGGTTCTTACGCCTAACCATTAGTTATCACGAAACTTACTTAGTCGGTAGGCAACGAAACGGAGTAGAAACTAATTATTTATCGTTACTTAAGAATTAATCATAGACCTAACGATACATAAAAAAGCATCTTAGCTAGCTACGTTAAAATTTGTTCGAAGTGGGGCCGACCACGATTTTGATCTTCTTGGTGCTGGTGCAAGACGATGTCGAGGAAGAAGTACTGGGCGAGCTAATATTAGAATGGAGTTCTCCATCAGATCCTTCAGATTCCGAGACACGTGTCTTGATACTTTTCACATCAATCATTCCAGCAGCAGAAAGACCTCCTCTAACCGATCCTCCGGTGCTTCTTGTTTGTTCCAAAGACCGAATTTGATTTTCCAAAATGAGGTTTTGCCGTTTCAAATCTTCAATGTCGTGCTGATGGGCCGAATTTTTCCGCCTCATGAACTGAATATACTCAGCTGCCTTTTTAAGTATTTGAGCTCGGCTGGAGATCCGTTTCGATACTTTTTCTCCATGAAGAGAAGGTACTGAATCACGCAAGTTGGTGAAACTATCCTTGATATGATCTCGTCGTTTTCGTTCAAGAGCGTTGTGGTGGGCACGCTTTTCAGCCTGAGTCATTGGTTTGCTGTTGGGATGCGGCGATACGCTGATCTTTTCGCCGAGATCGTCATCGCCGAAATCGTCGTCTTCGCTGAACATGTCCATATCTCTGTCGTCGTCACTCATGTTGGTGGTTATCTGAAACAATCAAAAAAGTTTGTTGATTAGTTCAGATTGTTAGTTCTCGTTAACAAAAATTTCGAATTTTGAATGTACAAATAGTAGTTTTAGATTTCAAGACTATCAAGACTGACAGATGTTTAATTTTTTAAGCTGAGAATTCCAAGTTGCTAGTACAGTAAAAGACTGAGTGAGTGAGAGAAATATCATAGCCCTGAGAAAAGTCAAAACTATTTTAGAAACAAACAATTAGTTGTAGGCCTCACAAAGTACGGTTCGGACTTGATGAACTGCATTAGCTCTGCTTCCTCCGTTTTCATCTAAAATGCAGACTGGCTAGCCTTTGACGTTTCGTTTCAAATTTTGCTACTGGAACTCACAAATATGTTGAAAACTCGGAGAGACGAACTTTAGTAAGCAGAACTATCAGACTTTGTAACTGTCTGAAGTTTGTTGAGAGAAAAGTTGAACTTGATACAACGTGCACAGAAATGAGCAAAGTACTGAAATGGCAAACACAGATTGAGGAATTAACTTTAACTCGACTTTGAGATATTTGGTAATGTTGAAAAATGTGTTATGTTTCTGGTGAAATATCAAAACAAGGAACACGTGTTTGTGATGATAAGGAAAACTTACCAGTTTTCAAGGGAGTAGAAACAAGGTAAATTGCAGTTTTGATAAGGTTTCAGCGGTGTTAAAACGTACAAGAAGATTTAGGGAAATTAACTACTCACTAAATTTGCAGAATATTCGCAATATTTTCTTTGTTTACTATCTGATCTGATCCAAGTGCAGAAATCGCATGTGATTACAGGAGAATCAGTGGAATACGTGGCCTCGGGTTCAAGGCGGAATAATAAACTTGCAGTGTTGAGTCAAGCAGCCTATATCGAATTTCCTCTCGCCTATACGTCTATCCCTGAATATAGTCAAACATTTATGCACGTGCATACGGATTCACAGCTCAAGGACAAAGAACTCCGGTTTGAATATTCCGCTTTCTGTCCGCCAGAAAAACGCTTCAGCTGGTTGGCCACGCCATCTCTACAGGAGACATTCAACTAAAAAATACGTTTTTTGTTCAATTCGACGCTAGACTTCTTACAGCTTGGGACTTGAGATATTTAACGATCCGGCAAAGAATTGATGAATCGAAATTTTTAAGTGGTTCTTTTTCGAAAATGAATACATCAATGCGTAAGTGTAGTTGGGATCGCTTGAGCCGTATCTGTTGTATCGGATTCCTAGATAATTTCGTACGATTTGTATGTTGCGCTGAATAACTTGTTTCGACTTTGATTTTGGTTCTCGTTTGTTGAGAGCGTGAGGCAAAATGAACTTATCCGCTGCATTAACATCAGGCTAAATGTTAATTCCAACTCTATCAGAGTTTAATGCTTTACAAGAAAAGGTTTGGTTTAGTTTGTCTGGGATATTTATGTGTAAATTATATACTTTTGGACTAAAATGGACGTTTCATAATAAGGTTGTGCAAGGATGCGCTAGATGGCGCTTTGGTAGTGAAAAGAAACCATGTATTTCCTAATGCGGTGAGTTTTATCAGTAATTTCATCATAAATAGTATTTCATCCAATTCTAGCATGATATGATAGCATTTAGTACTAGCTTCAAGACTTCATTTCGGTAACGCAAGTAATCTTGCATATTATATACAGCCGAAAGTCGCAGCAGAATCTCGCGAAACGCCTGCCAGAACGTTTGTTAACTTTGATTTTTTGTTCACAATACTATTGCGCTAAAACAGAAATATTGTCGAGTCAAACTTCGATAAGGGCCAAGTGGAACTTAATATAGACGATGTATTTTCTGTTAAAGGGTTATGATTTTTAGTTCATGGCAATAAAAACCAGAAAATGGCTTAAAGTAGGAGCAGCTTGAGAAATATCAGTTGATCTGCAACAAACAAGATAATTTTTGAGACGAGGAATAGTGTTTCCAAGGTCCAAGGATTGTACAATTTAATGCCGCTTACGAAAAATGTTGGATAGATGTGTGTTAGATCCTAGAAACATGAAATAGTTTGATGCTGACTTGAACACAGAACTACATACAACAGAACAAGGAGCGGGCCAGGAGTTGCTCTTGTTATTGGTTAGGTGAAAATAAAAGACATGACTGCAGCGCTACGTGTTGGATGTTGGTTGAGGCAAGTGAGTGGAAAAGGAGAAAAAGCTTGGCTATTATGTTGTTGTAGAATCGGAGTGAATTTGATATTAGGTTGACTTGGTCCGTGGCTCAGTCAGAGTCAGTCATAGTGTAAGCGGGTAGAAAGAAAATATAATACGCGGAGAAAGCCGGGTTGTTCACATGGCGTGCATGTGTGGGAATGTGAAAGCTTGTAAGGGAATCCGTGGCGAATCGGATACATGTGGATGGCCGCGAGGATGGACGGAATCCGTGGATGTACGTGGAAGAAGTGGGAGGCCTGCGGTGTTGGTGGGGATCGGCAGAAGCCTTTCTTCCTTGCTGTTTGTCGGATTGCAGTGAAACTCAGCAGAGTAGTAGCTCACAGTTACGGCAGTTACGGCAGTGGAAAAGAGGTGAACAACAAAGGCAACTTTGAACATGTTGCAGAGGAGGAAGGTTGGAAGAAAGAAGGATTTGTCGGATGGAAGCGGGTTTGTAAGTCATGTCGTCTTTCCTGTACAGTGTGCTTCCGAGGGGAAGAATGCACTCAAGACAAGAGTCGACTTGTCCGAAGAAGAGAAAGGAAGCACAAGGTGAAAGTTATCAGACGGAAGGCCGAGTACGAAGCAGCGAAGCCGTGTTGCCGAGGCTTCTTCTGGTGAAAGCATATGGGCGACTGCGGCGGGTGTCGTTCTTCGGTATGCAGTTGGATGTTGCTGGTATTTGGTCGGCTGTGGAACGTGATTCGGGATTCGTGTGGTGGAGAGTAGTAACTGCTTGGTGAACTGGTAACGCCGGCGGTGGTACAGGAGCAGGAACAGCCAACAGGATGCGATAACAGCAAGGCGGGAACAGTGGCCGCTACCGACGGGAGAAAGTTGCGGGACAATCACCCAGTTTGCACTCGACGGGCTTCCAAATACAAACGAGGCTAACGCAGTTCACCGGCTCTCTTTCGCTCTTACATCCTTAGAAGAAGCTGTAACAGTGTTTTCCAATGCCCCCAATGAGTAACGGATGAACAGTTGTTGAAGTTATGCGGCAGGGAGAAGAATCTAGGCTGATACTTGAACCATTTGATCGCTCACCTGGCTCAGGTGTGAGTGTATTAATTAGGCTGAAGTTGGTCGTTGATATGATGATGACATGATGGAAATTGAAAAAGTACTTTATGGTTAGTGAGTCTGATGGAGTTTGACATGAGGTTGAGGAAAGTTTGCTGTTGTGATTTAAACGGCTTATTTATACGACGACATATTGGCGGGACTTGGAGGAAGTGGGGTGACGAAGGTGGGGAGGAGGCGGCATGTTAACGAAATGAAGTAAAAAGAGAGGAAGAGAAGGGAAAATTTATGTGGAAAGCTGAAGAGTGAGGTTGAGTAATTGTGTTGTTGGGTGGATGGTCGGGATCGGGATTGTAGAAGAGGAGAAAAGACGAAGAAATTACAGATGCGAGAGGTGGCTGTAGGCAAGCAGATGAATCCAAGTATCCAAGACGAAGAGGTAATGTAATATATATTTTGTCTATGGGATTTCGCAACACTCACTGGCAGAGAGAGAGAGAGAAGAAAGAAGAAAGAAGAGAGAAGAAAGGCGTATAGCGAGTGGATGGTGTAACAGTTGATCGGAGCATTAGCCGGGCGACGTGTACATAATGCATATACTTCTGTTCGGCTGGAATCCGGGTGTTTGTACTCGAGTTATTATACGGGGCAAGTGAACTGACTCGCCGACTGACTCTTGCTTTAGCACCAACAAGTATACCCGAGAAAAGAGATTTTGTGGGAAAGTCGGTAAAGTGGCGGCGGAGAAAGAGGAGGAGAAAGAAGGAACAACTTGAAATAAGTATAATATGCCAAGTTTCCGATGGAAAAGATCATGTGTATTTTGTATATATGCGTGTGTCTCTTTGTGGAAAGTGCGGGCTTTCTCTCCCTGTTGTTGTTGCCTTGGCCGCCTCTTTGTATATGCATTCTGATGGAAAGTTTATGTGTCTGTGTATATGTGCTTTACTGCTGATGGTTCATGTGTCTGTTGGATTTTGTGTATGTAATAATGCCCGGTGGAGGCAAGTCGGGGTTTTAAGCGGTCCTGTTGTAAGTAAGGACTTTGCTCCTGGACGCTTTAGGCAGTCAGTGAGTGAGTCAGTGATAGGGAAAAGTGACTTTGAGGGTGGAAGAATACAGGAGAAGAAGACAGGCAGAAAGCTGGAGAAAGAAAGACAGGATGAGGAACAAAAGAAGAGAGAGAAAGACATATGAGTTAGGAGGACAGGGAAGAGACAGCCGGGAAAGAAATGTAATCCGTGAACTAACTGGTGGAAGCCGATGGGCAGACTTGACTATACTACTGGAGCTGGTGGCGATAAGTATATGTGTGTTTTTGCTGTGTGACTGAACATGTGAATATATGTGTTTTTGGTGTTGAACGCCGCCCTGCCTGCTAATATGTAAGCAATGATAGGTATTCGGGCTGCCGGGCGGGCAAGATGCTATCAAAAGTGCGCTGCAACTTTGGCGGATGGAGCTGTTGTTCTCTGGCTAGTTGCGGCTACAGCTTGGCTGAAGGTTCAGTGGGGAAAGGAAGGAAAGAAGAGAGAGAAATTGGGTTGGTTTCTTTGTATTATAGTCGTGGACATTTCCATTGGACAAGGCTTGCTTGGATTGCTGGATGGATGGATGGATGACCTTGCTTTTTATAAACGCTTTTACTTACTCAGTCAGTCGACGACTCGCCTCCACACTCTACACTTTTAGACACGGAAACTATAATCAGGCTATCACCGCGACTACAACAAGGACACACGGAGAAAATTCTGCAAAGCGCCGCGGCAAAATACGCTACTTTCTCTTCCTTCTGGCTGGTTATACTATATATTATTTTAAATTGTGTGTAGACAGACAAGGGCTGTAAATTGTAGCCTTGCTTTGTCTAGCTTTTTGGGCTGGAACCTTGTTGTTCCTGTATAATTATACGTTTCTCGAGGTTTTGTCCAGTTTTGTGTATGGAATATGGGAATGTCGATACATGAATGGAGCTTTGGGGCTTCAAAAAGAAGAATCGATTGTAGCAAGAGGCGTATAAGAAGCATGAATATTTTAGCAGCTTTGGTCACAATTGGCTTTTAAAAATGGTGAATTGGGTTTATTTGACCTTGGACATATATTTGGACGAGCGGTTGCTTTTAATTTTGGGAATTTGATGAGAATGTGGCAGAAGCCTTGCATTTGGAAACGTTCTGGTTGTAATTTGACGGTTCCTGCGCAATAGGTTGGCTGTGGAGAAAGAAAAGATGTGGGTCGGGGGTGAGGAGTTCGGTTTGTAAAAAGCATAATATTGAAATGCAGAGGATGCGGGGAAAGTGGTAAGAGTGTGTTGGAGGCGGAAAGGGGATGAAATTGGTTTGTAGATTTGGAAGTAGATGGGGATGAGGTAGTTGAGTGAAGAAAGAAAGTAAGTGTGGAGGGTTGCGATGGAGTGAATTGGGGTTTGTGTAAGTATAATTGTTGATGATGGGGTCGGAGGTTGGTTTGGTTGTTGTTGGTCTGGCTGGAAGAATCGGTATGGATTCCGGCCTCGGTTTTGTCTGACTGAGTGAGTGAGTGATGAGGGAGGAGGGAATGCGAGATAATGGCAGAGTTGGCAAGTGTAACTTGACTCCTGCTCAGCCGAATCACCCTCATCGTCCTTGTTGTCTCGTTTATTTGTTGGCTCTCTTACTTGGTTCCACTTGTATTATCCTTCTTCTTCTTTCTTGCTATTATCATTATGATATCCTTTTCTGCTTTTCGGGATAAATAAATGGTAAGATGCGGTGGTGGAAGGTCGGGCGAAACATGGAAATGTTGATGGAACATACGGACTGGGAAAGGAGGCGGATTTGCCGACGGAATCGCGTGTAGATATACGTACACATGGTCGTCGTCATCGCGGCGGCGGCGTCTCGTTCAATATTCTTGTTGGATATATGGGAAAAAGAAGAAGAAGACGACGACGAAAGGGAAACAGAAGTAAAAAGTATATAGAGAAGTCGGCGAGACGGGAACTCGGACTGGGAGCAGTTACAAGTGCAAGTAACCCAAGCCGCGAAAGTATATAAAAGGCGTTTCGGTTTTCGTTACGTTAGTCGAGGAGGACGTTCGGTGTATGGCGCTGCTGCGGTGGTGGTGAATAGGCAAGTTTCGCTAAAAGAAGATGATGACGGCGATGCGAGTGGAATTTATGTAGTCGTCCCATGGATCCGACCCAGCCAGCCTTTCCGCCGATTCGGATACAAGAAGGGAGCCGCGAATTGGGAAAGGCTGAGAGCATAGAGTGTAATGTAGAGCGCCGCAGAGCCATAGAGAGACACGAGCGAGAGAGAGCGAGAGAGCGCAACAAGAAACGATGCATGCTTGGTAACAAGGCTCGTCTTTTCCTTGCGCTCCTGTTCACATCCGCGGCCAGTAGTCGTTTGGACTTGACGCAAGCAAGACTATCGAAGGCCGCAACGAGGCCTCGACAGCATCGTGCACGCACCTAAACACTGGTGAAAGTAACCATTTGGCAAGTGGTCGCATAGCGGATTCCGCCAAAATTGTTTACAAGTACATAGAGCAGAGTCGGGAGTTGGAAAAAGCTGGAGAAACCGAGTTCCGAGGTGAAAGTCAGTATTCACTTCAGCTGTCATTTATTGGCGCTGAAATTATCAAGTTTTGGAAAAAAAATCTGGAGAAAAGTGTGAATGTTGCCACAGTCAACTGTTGTGACTAACGGAAAGTGTAATTTCCAAGTTAGAGATACGACCAGTTTGTGTCAAAAATTCGCAAGGATTTACTGAGTACGTTGGAAGTGTCAAAAAGTCAATGGGAACGTGACTTGATATTTTGTGTCGTCAAACATAAAAATTTCTACCTGTTGTCAATGCTGATAATATCAGAGTGAGACTGATTGATATTGCAAAAGTTTGGTCTGAAATAGCGACAAGGATCGATAAATGTTACGTGCCCATAGTACGGATTTTACGTCATTTGTTGATACTCGGCATCATTTGGAGAAAATACAATCGGCAAAAGTGGCAAGAACTGTGACTGTCGGCATTAGATATTTGCTTGTGCGGAATTGCCGAGTTGCAGAATTGTGTGCTTAATTTAGGCTGGTGAATGTACAGTGGATTAATGAATAGTTGATGAGGCTTTGCTGTCACGCCGACAAGTAATTCATGTTCGTTTACGTGCATGGACAAATTGACTTGTACTGCGAGTGAGTTAGTGACTGAGGAAGGAATAAGAGGAACCACCTTCGAAGCGAGTTGGTTTTTATTTGCTGTCTACAAATTCGGCTGAACCGGTGCAAGTGGACTGACTGACGGACTGGGCAAGCGAGAGTTGTTGAGCAGTTAGTGGCAGAACCTGTTTTGTCTGCCGGAGAAAGCAAAAACAAACAGTAGCACGTGGTGAGGAGGAGCCCTTGTCGACTTGCTGCTACTTCCTTTCTGACCGAGGCTGAAGATACTCAAGAAAGAACGTGTGTTTAAACTGGAGCGATTTCGAATTGAGATATAAATTGTGAACTGGTGCCGTTGGAATTGAATGTATGCTTGTTGTTTTAATGTTAAGTGAACCTTTTCGTGTGAACTATCTGAAACTGTGTGCCCATGGAAAACGTGGAATTTAAAATAAGGTGAGTTGGAGTTGGCTTTTAATTCTCAGACTGGAGGAGAGGCTGGAGAGAAAGTTAGAATTGACAACTTTAATATCAAACTAAGTGTTATGATCAGAAGCAGGCAAGTTCAGGTGTTTTTATGAGCTTGGAAAAAATGATGATACGTAAATGTAAGCAAGTGAGATCGAAGGTGGATCGAGTAATCCTGGGATGAAATGGATTGAATGTTGTTTGAAGAGAAGGATCGAAGGATCAAGTTGGATATTACGCAATGCATCCAAAAGGAGCGTCATCAAGTGAAGGAGAAGAAGAAAAAGCCAAGATTTGTGGGCTGGTTCGAAGGTGGACGGAGATGAGGCTGGAATTAAATGTGTGGTCAAATTTTGAAGGCCCGTGTCAGAAAAAGAGGTAAAACAAATCGGCAGGAGGAGAATATTTCAAAGGAACATTTTTTTGAGTGAGGCTGCTGGAGCCTTGAATATGCTGGAGAAGTAGCAGGGGAGGATATTCCGGGGTATTTTGTTGGATGAGAGATGTTGTCCAGAAGAGAGAGATTTGTATTGAATGATGGTTTTGGACGATGGTGGGTCGTGGTTGGATCGGCGGGCCTCGAGCGGGCACTTTTCCTTCAAACGGTGGCTCATCGAGATGAATGATGGAATGGGTCGAGGTGGCGACCGCTTCCTCACCTCACTGAAATGTTGCGTCGAATCACTCAAAAATCCATAATTATGTACACAAAAGTATTACGTCTGTGGCTGACTGACTGTGTATTAAAGAAGTATAAGGAACCACCGACCAGTGATGGCAATAATAACAACAAGGATGCTGAAGGTGGGAGGGACTGACAGAACCTGGGCTCCAGTTAAGAGGACTTTGGTAGCATTAAAGTCTGCATTTGTTTATGAAAACGGATGAAGTATCTGAAAAGGTTATATAAGGAAGGAGACGGTATTTTTTGCTTCAAGATGAACTAGGATCATGATGAGTAAAAGAAGAAGAGAAATATATACGATCATGTGTCGACGATGGCGATTGTAAGTGGTGGAAGATTGAAGAGGCGAGATTTGAGGAAAGGACAACTCGGATGACATTTATATGGTCCTGACTGACTGGCTGGAGAACTGTCTGACGACTGATGAGGGCTGAATTTTGAAAGTTGGCTCGTCAGTCTCGGCCAACTTGGGCTTGGACTATGGGGCGGGAGGCGTAAAATAATAAAGAATGACTGCTTTTCTTGCTGCTACGTTTGTAAAAATCATAATAGTTTCACCCGGTTGTTGACTAATACAGAAATGAGATGAGATTTGGACTGTGGAAAAGAATATAAGTTGGCTGATGACTGACTTTAACTGGAGGCAGGCAGGAGGGCTGCGCGGTGTCTGGATTCGAATGTGTGGAATGATTTGTTCAAATCACATTATCCAAAGAAGGAGATTCAAGAAAAGCAACAAGAAGAAGAAGAAGAGATGAAGAAAAGGTGTAGGTTACCGGGTGGAGATGGCCAACAACAGCTAACCACGTTGAATTCTTTTTGACTGACTGAACGAGCTGGAAAAAAGAGTCGTAAAAAATACCTAACGATGATTAGAGGAGTTTAAAATGATCTTTTGTCAAAGACAAAGCTTTGGTGTTTGGTGCTAATATTTCGCAAGTTTCCAAGTATTCTGCAGGTGAAAGCAAAAAAGAAGGAGGTCAGCTGTGATTTCTTGTTTGAAGAGCCGGATTGATCCACCTGAAGAAATTGATCCTTCTGAAGATTATGGCGATTCCGGCTATTGTTGCTGTTTGTTGATTTAGCTGGAGGCTGTTGTTGTTGATGTAGGAATTATGGTGAAACGCTGGTTGTTGATACTGTATTTGGGCTTGCGTTTGTTTGACTGGAAAAGTGAGTCGGAGAGAATTGTGTGTTGTGGAATGGGGTTTGGAAGTGGGCACAGGTTCCCTGGCGGGTCACTAATTTATGCACAGACATCATACAGACTAGAGACGTTTATGCGGAGAAGACGCAAGTCGTGTCATGGTAAAAGAAGAAGGAAGGTGGACCCGAGCTGGCCCAAGTAAAGGAGTAAAAGAAGGAGACTCATCTGACCAAGAAATGCGAGATGGAGAAGAAGATCTTTGGAAAGTTTTTTATGTGATCCACATGGACATGGAAGGAGCAAAAGGAAGAAGACGAGTCGCTGGTGGAATGAAATGAATAAAAGAGCCTTCTTGCTTGCACGTAAGCCATGTAACGACGACGCTGTCTGACAATTGTGAGTCTGACTGAGAAAAAGCTTGTGTGTGATATATAAGAAAGGCGGTGAATTGGTGTGTTTAGATGCTCACAGGTTTTGGCCGCATCCGTTCCGTAGGGTAAATGAAATGGTTTTGACGAAATGTGTGTCTTCTTACATTGGGCCTTTTCTCAAGTATCGACTGACTGACTTGAGTCAGGAGGAAAGGACGAGCAAACTTTTGGGGCGGAAGAGGGAGAGAAAGTAGTCCGGCTTGCTGAGACGGAGTTGCGAGTTGTTACACATTAGTTAAAGGTTATGTAATGTGAAGGAAGATTAGCTGGGTTAGTCATCTTTGTGTGTTTACTGTTGTTGGGATTCTTTGGATTCGGCGGTGGCTGCGGGGTCGGAAGAATGGAATGAGATGTTGGATTCTGGAGTTTGGCTCATCCTTGGCCATTTTCGACGAAGAAGATGAAGAAGAAGAAGACGAAGGTGGCACAAAGATGAGATCAACTTGCTGGGAGATGTGTTAAGAGAATATTATTATTATTATTGTTATTATTTTGACGGTTATGCCGTGGCTTGGATTAAAGAGCAAGAAATGAGGGAAGAAGAAGAAGAAGGAGAGAAAGGTTGCTGCTGGAACAAGGCAGATTATGTAATACACATAAGAAGGAAGGATCATCGGCTGACTGGCTTTTCGTGGTGGATCGTGTTGTGGATGGGACTTTGGTCCGTGTTTCATGTGGGTTAAGTGAATGACTACTGGCTGCCGGCAACGACTCTTGTTTCCTACACCTGATCAGATATGGACTTAGTCAGACGATTCAGGACTTGAGAAAGAAAAAGAAGATGATGGAATCATGATGGCGATGATGAGGCACCTTCTCAAATTGTAAAAGAGGAATATAAAGGATAGCTTCCTTTTCCCCTTGCTTTGCTGGACAATCCAGAGCTGGAAAAGTTTTAATAGAGTGAGACACGACAAAAGTGCTCGTGTTGGGAGCTGTAAGACAAAAGCGAGGTGGTGGCCTGCGGAGAAGGAAAAGTTGTAATAATCATGGCATGCTTATTTACCTGGTTGGAATTTGGGATGAGTGGGGAAAGACGACGAGGTGAAGAGGGGGATTATCGTCTCTCACTCCGATTAACCCGGATAACTACAAAAGACTGTAAGTTATGCTATCGTCTCGTGTATGCCATGTGGACCAAGTACTATGGAAAGGAAGGCAATTTGTGAGCAGGTGAATCCTTCCATATGGACAAATCCACTCTGCGTCAGGTTGACATGCAATGATGCGCAAGGTGACTTTTAATTGAAGCAATGGAATTGTATGTGGTTTTTGTGTATGTACGTTTTGAGCGGCGAGGTATTTTTGCGTGGGTGGGCATTAATGTGAACTGGCAGAATTTCGGTATTTTGGGAGAGACAGGCAGTGACCGGGCAATTGCATCAAAATCAAGTAAAGTTGAGGTTTAAAATATGTCTTGAGACACTGTACTCTGGTAGTTAATAGTGGGACCGACCGATTAAGCAATGGCGAAAAAGTTGGAGAGGGAGAATGCGGGATTTGTTACGTGAAATGCGGAGTTGTTTGTGTACATGATATAGAAAGATGTTGTTGACAAGGAAGACAGAAAGTATTATAAAAAGTGGCAGAGTTGTTTGTGTAAGAAGACGCGGGAACAAGTGGCCGGGTTGAGGACGCGACGGCTCCCTGCCCGGTTACTGATACGGGACAAGGAAAGTTGGAGTGGGCAAGGTCGCTCGTGTATTAACCTGATTAATTGGATCGAGATCAAAAAGCTGTGGGGCTCAAAATAGATTTCGATTGCGGTCGGTCGAGGCTTGTTTATATGCCAACAGCAAGAAGCTTCTGCTCCTCCTCGTTGCGTATGACAAACGGGACACGAAGTCGGCGAGTGGAGTCGGAAGCTGCGAAATTGAAAAGCCGGATTCGGGCAATTGTTTCTGCGGTGGTAGACTTGGCGACTTTGGTATTTTGATAATTGAAAGGTCAGAGAATAATTTTAGGCAGCAAAATGAAGTGGTGGTGGGCGAGTTGTGAGACAAAGTAGACAAGGAAGACTTGGCCTACATGATGGGAAGGTTGGTTGGGAAAAAGTAGAATGAAAAGCCGGTCGGAGTGACAGGGAGATGTATACTTGAGGGGCAGAAAGTGGCAACAGTTTTGAGCATGTTGTGGCACCGTGGCACGCATCTGACATTGTTGTGTCAAGAGAATAGCAAAAGATGGTCAAGTTGCTGCTGCTGTTTTGTTGATGGTTTTGTTGGTGGTGCGGTCGGATTTGGACGATCAAGTTTGGAAGTGAGATGAGCCGAGACGGTGGAACAAGGAAGGAAAGGAGGATGATCCAGCTTCAGTGTTGTTGGTATATATTTAATATACAAGTTTAATGTTTATAATACGTCGGGTTTAGTTACGTTAGTTGAGTATAATGAGAAGGAAAGATGAGGGAAAATGAATGTTGTTGTTGTTTTTTGTTGGCTGGTGAACATGTGAATTTATAGCTGAAGTTGAGATGGAGAAGCAAAGGATATGATGGAGATACGAGATCAAATTTTACACGTACTTGCCCTCTTGAAGTGATAAAAAGTGTTGGAGCGGTGGAGGTCGAGCGGCGACAGAAATAT
>JAQGBJ010003060.1:0-13931 GCA_034698345.1 Sphaeridia pumilis
TGTGCTTATTCTAGAGATATGTAAAAGACACCGGAGCTTAAATAGCATGAAGTGATGATTGCCAAAAGAGACGAAACCAAGAACAAGTCAAGATCGTTATAAATATATGCGATGCATATCATACAAGAGACTTTTTGTCGGGCCAAGATCAAGGAAAGTTGCGTCTCCTCGAGTAAGTAATGATAAAAACCGTGACGAGGTTGACCGCGAATAATGTTTTGTTATGTCGCTGGGTTATAGGCGAAAGCTAATTTAATATATTTGATATGGTTCTAGAGTCGGACACACTTGCTTCAATTCGTTCCCGCCTCGACACTCATCTGCTCCTGAAATCCACTTAAGCCTAGTTACAAGAACAACAAGATGTGATGGCAGGAGCTGCAGATGAACAAGGGATTTGTGCCGTTTTGAAGATAGTGACGTATGGCAGAATCCTCCTTGAACAGTAGCAGAAGCATTAGAGCAAAAAGAAGCTGTAGCGATTATACACATATCGAAAAAATCTCTAGACGCAGCCAGAGATCCGTTACAAGATCATTCACGCATCCCCACCGAGATTTTATGCCGCTGCCGCCGTTTTTGTATGGTCTACCAGGTTCAGACTGGCTTTGAGCGAGATGAAGAGATTGTAATCTGAATGCGCAGTGTGATTGCTCGCAAAATTAGCAGTATTTACGACCGAATCCGTGGTAAACATAGGAGTTTGACTAACCGCAAGAGTATTTAGGGGCTTCAGATCCACAATAGCTGTATGGCTTAACAGCTTTGATTGTAAATTCAGAAGTATATATTATTATCGAGTAGGAGGAGAGAAGAAGGAGACGAGGGCTTTTTCAAGTAGCAAGCAGATGCCTAATTCTCTTATCTTGTAGAGCTAATGCGAATACGGCCCAAGCTGGCCGTTAATGGGAAGAAAAATGTCTTGTTGGAGATATAATCTTGAGGAGAAATTCAATGGACCAACAAACTATCAATTCATAAATGGTCGTCATCGTCATCAAACTGTTATCTAGTTCTGGAATACATGCATACATTGATAAATCTGCTCCCCTTCTGGACAAGGAGCTAGTTTCCATGATATGATTCAAGTCTCTCATAGTCAGTCAGCGATGATGAACTGCCTATTTATTATTCCGAGGGAAAGCAAACAAAGATACAAGTGACATACAAAATTCAATTTATATTGAGATTGGATATGAAATTAGTGACATGAGATAGCGAATGCACCGGCCAGAAAAGTAGCAGACTTGTGAGATCTGAAGGAATGAATATTCATATTGTTCCTTATCTCTAGATGGATGGAAGAAGACGAAAAATATTTAATGAGGGCTGTAGTTGATGATGCTATTACTTGATACATTTCGAAATTAATGTCTACATTTATTTCTTTCTTTGTAGGTCCGGCTGGAGTCATGTGAAAGTGGACGAAGCGCAACGGCGGAATTGCAAGCCGGAGAGAAGATACTGGCGAGGTGAAATGTCAAAGGTTATTTTAGCAAGCCAAACTCGTTAAATTGGATGAATAATCAGATCTGTCTTGTTGGTTTCTAGAAATTGTGGATGAATCTTCGCCTTGTTAGACTTGAGTCGACTAGTTGAGTTCACCGAGGAAGAAGAACATTATGCAAGATTTCCAATGTAAAGTGGCTGCTAACTGAAGCGATGCAAGAAGGGTTGATGATGAACGTTTCCCACCCACTTAACACAATGCGGGTGAATTCTGGAAATTCCTTCCGTCTGGCACTGGCTTAGGTGGGAACAATAGAACGGATATGCAGATCAAGTGTGAAATTCATAGCATTTTTTCACAGTAGAAGCTTAAAAGCAAGTGCTGTGCAAGTTGAGTTGGCTTTTGCTGAAAAGTTTTAGCTTTCGGGTTTATAATAGGTTTTGAAAAATATCGCTAGAGTAATTAAACTGTAAGGAACAGCAGAAACCTGGAGAGGTGGAATTGACATGCGATCTGTGGATGGCGGCATGTTTGGCTGTTATCGCCATGGAGTTATTCACGAGACTCGGATTGTAATTCTTAAGAACCTGGAAACGGTTTTAAGGTTGTAAAAATGAACAAGGGTAAAGTAGGGCTAGTGGCTAGTAACCGTAATGGTCCTAATTTAAAATGCTGTGTTGGTAGTTGATAGGCGAAGGATAAAATCACTATTTGCGTGCAAAGTAGCTCAAGGAGTTGCTGGTAAAGTTGAGGTAATCACGGAAATCTAAAAAGGAAAAGGCAATAGAATTAGAAGAGCAAAGTTGGTTTAGAGAAAAGGCTGAAATGCAATAACGAAATGGAGCTTATGGTTCGATAGCGCTGAAACCGTAATTAAAATGGAGGTTCTTTGATAGAGCGATCGTTTACTGTAATTGGGTTTTGCAGAATCAATGTTCAAAAATGCGATGTTGGATGCAACCTAGACGACTTTAAAACCGACTTATGTTAAAGGTCTCAACTTCAATAGGTGAGTTAAGAGACAAATTCAGAGTATTTGCAGCTAATAATACTGATTCAGAGTAGTCAAAATTGTCATTTGGTTTTCAGAATGCCGGAGGAATGAAGTATGTGGCGACGCCAACAACTACTGTTATGGAAGACAAAAGAAAGCATGTGCGGAACTCGAAATTTGTACGCTCGGCGTAATGCAACCAGGTGAGACCTGGCTTAATGATGTATATGAAGTTGATTTACTCATGATATTGATATTACTTTGGCTTGTCCAGGTACAGAATATGAGACTATGAGAGAGCCCGGGTTTCTTTAGTAGACGCCGACACAAGGGTGAGTCTTCCCCACGCACTGTAACGGCTATGTGTATTTGTAAAATCGAATGGCTAATTATGGTTCTGGCCCTCTAGACAAACTTTGTGGATGCATACGGTCATCAAGGGGAAGCGTGGCAACCAGAAGAGCATCTGTCCAATCGACCCAAGTCCACTTGACTGTCCAAGCCAGCCAACTTTATATCAAAACGTGGGCTGCTAATTTCTGAAGATTATTGCGGATTAGTAACTATTGCTGCTGCTGCTGCTGAACGAACAACTGGGCTTGGAGTATTGACAGACTTTGTTGGATTGGTGAAAAGTTGTTCTGGCAGTTTGGTCATTAGGAACAATTCGCGTCCGTTATGTCAACCACATTGATTGGACTTGCAACATGCGGAGGTTTGCAGCTCGTGACTGCCGCTTGAATTACCACAAGGGCTGATGGACTGCCGGCTGGTCCTGACACGGGGGTAGATTTTGAAAATGATTACACATTTGATCCGTATATATTTATTCTAATGAGGGAATGGCGTGAACACTTGTCGTTTCTGTTTTCCCAGCAGCTATGCTATGCTGGATTGTTAGAAATTGTTAGACTAGAAACGTGGGCTATTGGGAAAGCGTTTTAATTCCTTTTGCATGGTTTTCACAGAAGAAGCTATTGGCTGACGGGAATCTACTTTGGGCCGCCAACAACAACGTACAATGTCGATGCTAACTATGATGATGACGAAGCGTTGATGGAGTGAATCCACACCAAGTTTAATAGACGACAGGTGAGCGAAACGTGTAAAATTTGTACCGCCACCCCCAACTTGCTATTGTTTGCCATTGTGTGGAATGATTGAGTGAAATATGCCTTTTCTTTTCCATAGGCCATATTGTCTCCTGCCTGTGAAATGCTGAATACTGCAAATACTTCAAGGTGTGGCGGTCTACACTATTGATTGCCACTTCTGCTAACTGGAACTGGAGAAATGGAACCCGGCCGACGCGGCATGTGTCTGGATAAATAATAGGCCTGAAAAATGACCGTTTTTTACATGTAGGTGAAATGATATTGACTGAATACAGTGTTACAGCAGTGATGGATTGTTGTGAAAAGGGCAAATGTAAACATGAAATGATTCAATTACGGCACACATACGTGGGGCCAGGTGGGGCGAAAAGGGTGGATTTTAATGGATAATGAATGGAACATTAGGTTATAATTTGTTAACGACGTTGTGCAAATGGTAGGGCAGATGATGAGTATTATGAGTAGGTTAAGTAATAGCCGGTATGTAATAATGCATTTGGGAAGATTAGGCTGGACTGCAGACAGACACGTGTTGTTCTTTGAGTTTCAAATTGAAACGCTGTTTTGCGGTTAAGAACAGGTTTTTCGACAAGTGGTCATAGTAATTTAGGTTTTATTAATGAAATCAGAGAAGGAAATTGGACACGAAAGCAATGTGCTTGAATGTCTTTGAGTATGGACATTTCCGGTTTGGTTAACGCAGGAAAAAAGAATCTAATGTTGACGGTGCTGAAGAAACGCTGATGGGCTTGAATTGCGGCGGTGATGATGTGGAACGGATTAAGTTGACCATCGAGTTTTGCTCAATGGCTCGTGGCTACGTTTGATGTGATGGGAAAGAGGTGTGGCTTGTGAGGAGCGGGAAGCGGGGAATTTGAACAGGAGGAGGAAAATTTTGTGCATCTTACGACGACTTGTTGTGAAAACCATAGAAAACGTGCTATTTTAAATGTATTATGTAATTGCGGAACGCCTGCGTTAAAAAGTGCCGAAAAAAGTTGAAAAGTGCTATTTAAATTACGATTTTTTCATTAGTTAGCGGTGTAGCATCTGAATATTTGCGTGGAACCAGTTTTGGCTGCTGCTGGACAGTAGGAATTATTTCTCTTTGGAGAAACCAAAGGTCCAAATGTCAAGAGTTCAAGAGTTATAGTTGGTGAGTTTTAACTTCTTGAGTTTCTGGTTAATGTTTAGTAACTTTGTTATCTGGATACATACTTGTCAGTGTAAGTATGAAATTAGAGGACGAAGTTGAATGCAAAAATATACGAGTTTGCGTTTTATGAGTCGAATGAGTGATGGCTTGCCGACTTCAGCATTTTGTGATTACTCAGCAAAGTTTAGCGAAGCAAGATTCAGGATAAACTCGTGATTAGTAATAAGCGGATTACTTGATTTTGGTCTCAAGATGGTTCAAATGAACTAATGTATGTGACGTTGTTCTGTTTTCAGATTGTGCCAGTAGTTAATTAACTGGGCTTAAGTAACTTTGAAGTGCTGGAAGAAGATCTGCCAAGAAAGCTAGTTGGTTGACTTGGACCAGGACAAAGGCCTCCGAATGGATACGATGGAGGCAGTGGCAGTTGGGAACGACACTATGTCGAGATCCTTTCTGAACTGGTTTTGGACCCCGACAGTATGGCTACCGCCGGGTTTGACCTGGGAAGATATTGTGCCGAATGAAAAGGTCAATTATGCCCGGTTTGAAGACTTGTACATTTATCCGATCCCGCTGGCTATATGTGTCATTGTCGTAAGGTTCCTGTTCGAGAGGTAAGGTTCTGATGTTACGGAAACTGAGAGATGGTTAAAGGGTTAGTGCTTATCAATTGTGGTTGTTGTTGTAAAGGTTCGTATTCTACCCAATGGGAAGATCTTACGGGCTATCTCCGCGTCGAATCTTGGTGCCACCAAATGCTGTTCTGGAGAAGCATTACAAGAAAAGTACGTCCATTGACGATATTATGAAGCAAACAGAAGATCTGGATCGTATGGAGGTTGTATCTTGGATGAGAAAGCGAAAACAGTTGGATAAGCCGTCCACTTTAGACAAGTTTTCAGAATGCTGGTGAGTTAGAACTTTGCAAGGTAGATATTGAGATTCGTTGTAAAATTCTGAAAATGCATCATTTGAATTACAGCTGGAGGTTTACGTGCTATACTATATCGGTGGCTTTCGGGATTTACACTTTGTATGACAAGCCTTGGTTGTATGATATTAACCAGTGTTGGGTAGACTTTCCGCATCACGTAAGTAAAACCGTCAGACATATTAAACCTGAGCTTTGATGCTTGGATTTGATACTGTAACGGCTTCGTCCGTGACTAAAACATGTTATGTGTATTACTGACTTTACAGGGTGTGGATAACGATGTTTGGTGGTATTACATGTTGGGATCAGCGTTTTACTGGTCGTTAATGATCTCCCAGTTTTTCGATGTGCAACGGAAAGATTTTGCACAAATGTGCCTTCATCACATGACAACCATTGCTTTGCTGGGATTCTCGTGGACGTGTAACATGATCCGGATGGGAACGTTAGTGCTACTACTGCATGATATTGCAGATCCATTCTTGGAGGTAACGAGAAAATAGTTAACAGGTTGCGGTTTGCGTAATCTGATCTTGACAGACTTAAAAAATGCCGGTTTTTAACGACGAGTGACAAGGTTATTAATTATTAATCTTACTTTTTATAGATGGCGAAAATTACACGGTATATTGGGTACAATAAGCTGTGTGATGCATCATTTGGAACCTTCGCCATTGTCTTCATTTTTACCAGGCTAGGAATCTATCCCTTCAAGATATTAAAATCAACGTTGTATGACGCTCCGCAAATGCTGCCTATGTACTCGGCCTATTACATCTTCAACAGCATGATGTTGATTCTGCTATGTCTGCATGTGTTTTGGACTTACTTTATCTTGATTGTGGCTTACAAGGCCTTGATCACTGGACAGGTAAGCGTTTGCGTCGCGAATATATCTTGAACGAATTCACACTAATGAAAATCTATTTCTTTTTAAAGGTTGACGATTCCAGGTCTTCTGATGAGTCCGAAGTTGACATGGTTGATGAAAAAGATACCAAGCCTAAGAGTCAGTAGTCAAGACAGCTTTAAACAGTCAATCCAACACCTAACTGGAATCTATGTCGCCAAAGTCTTTTCAAGTGTTCTAATAGTGTGTGTTCGAGCTATGCGTGTAAAACTTGTTTTCTTGGCTTTAGTGTAGGCCACTTAACGGCAGTCGCCTTCTGAAAACATTTGGAGGTATCGCATGTTGATTGTTGATCTGTAAACTAATTTGGTGGACATGTATAACTGCAAAAACCCACCACACACTTTTGTAATGTGGCAGTTGCATAATATCATTCCTGATAATTTGAAACAGTATTACACGATGACCGCCATAGTTTTGATACACTTGATGAAGTAGCTAACAATGTCCAAAATCGCCTTACGACCAATGTGCTTAAAATCTTAACTGTGAATCTAGTGTAGGCAATATTATATTCGATCTTGAATTCTATCATGTTCAGAAATTTCAAGTGAGGAGGCCATTTGTTATAAAGTACTTAATTATACTTGTATTTCGGTGTCATATATGTGTTATTATTAGTGAAGGCCTGGAAACTAGATGTGTTCTTGAAGTAATCTCAAGGTGAGAAATGTGCTTCTCAGGTGCACCAAGCAAGCTTTAACTTTTAGCGGTGTAAGTTTTAAGTTACCGTGTTGCTTGTTAACTCAAAAATTAATCTTGTTACGAAGGATCTGAAACTGAACGATTTGTACTTGTGCTAATAAACCGCATGACGCGGAAGCCAGGCTACACAGCTGACTTTAACCTACGCTTTTCAAGTTTTACAAATGATGAAATGAGTTTGAAAAGAAGGTCACCAGTCTGATGGCTTACGCTTGTAGAGCTCGAGAAATCGTTGAAAAGTGTTTAATTTTCGATTGCTGACAGGAAATCTCTGGAGCAAAAAAGACGTCTGGGTTTTCAAGGACTTTTTTTAATTTTGTAATGGAGCATATGACGCGAGTGGGATTGAAGTGCGAGTAAACGAGAAAAAGCAAGATGTGGGAATCCCAAAACTTGAAGTCACGCTATGGCGTTTAATGCGCAACCCGTATGAGAAACTTGAGACTTGAGCAAAACGCAACTTTAATTGTAATTCTAGTGAGCAGTTTTATGATTGGCAAACGATACGAAAAATAATGTATCTGCTACTTGGTCTGTCACAAAGATTCCCTTTCAAGATCATATGGTTTCCGGTTGGACACGGAATGGCTAATGCAAAGACAGTTTCCTCTCGTTGCTTTGTAATGTGCATGGCTTTGAAACTTTATTAATTAATTAATTAACTCACACTTTGACTACCTATAATTTCAATTACATAAACCGAGTTACTTTGAGTACTTGTTGTTTTTATTTTTCAGAAGAGAAAGCAATTATTTGCAGTTGAAGGTCTATTTGCATTAGCTCACAGTGGACTTTGACAATTTCGAAAGTATATCTCTGCCTGCTTGGGTGACGTTAAGGTAGAAAATGTTGACGGAAGTACCTCATCAATCATCAAAAAGTAAATTCCAGAAGTAATTATTTGCGACTGATCAAGGCTGGTTTTGTAGCTTGCAAATGTTTAAAAGTGTGTCTATAAGCTACCTCGACTGTTGTTCAGATAAACGTTGACGGAAGTACCTTTGTTACCTTCGTTATTGACATCGATGGCTCCCGTCTGATCGGAAATCGTGGTGTACGTGAATACAGCTAACCACTTTCAGTCGAAACTTGGTCTTGAAATCAACACCGCCGTCATGTCTTGGTTAACATACTTGGTTGCTGGAATGGACTTTTCACGTCTGAAGACCTTCGTTCGAAGGGCCTTCAGAGGATTCTTTTCGGGAAACATCTTCAATACAGTTGCCTACTACGTCTTCTACATTGGCTATGTTACTCAAACGCTGGGGATCGAGCGTCCAGTCCGGCAACAGTTGGGCGACTTGGGCGAGGTCGTCCTTCTTGAGCACCGAGCGAATCCATATTACCGATTCATGCGAATATTAGCATGCATCGGCTACGTCCTACACGTTATTTTCCAAACCCTGCAAATGATCCGCTTCATTCCAATGGAAGGCTTGACACTTCGAGTCGTTTGGGTCATTTACTACTTTGTACTTCAAGTCCTATGCAGTTTGCTTACGTTTGTGTGTTTGAAGTACGAAAAAACATGGTCATATACGTGGAATTGTGTTGAAGCCAACACAAAAATGTGTCAGAGTAAGTGGAATCAAATCAAGTTTGTATTAATGTGTTACGAATAATCAGGACTAGTTTAATTCGGGTTTGCTTTTGTTGGTGATAGGGCAAGGCGTTACCGAAGCAGCCAAGTGGAAGACCAATCCGATGGCCCTGCTGATCCTAATTACAGTAACTTTGGGTTCGAACGCGGTATGCCTCAAAATGGTCTTTCTGTACGCTCTCAAACCAAATCTTCCCGCCCACAGCTTTTATCTTCTTCCGGAACCGTGGAAAGCGTACACAACGCCGTATTTGGCTTTACTGCTCTGGCAGACGTTCATGTGTTTCGCAGGAGTTGTGGCGATGAATTACTTTGTAACGATTGGGGTCGCCTTCATATTCGGAACGAAAGTAGCAGCCGTCGAAGCAGCGTAAGTGTTTCTATACAATTTTGCAAAAAGTTCATTTTTGTGAGTCTCAAGAAATAGTTGTAACTTTTAGGTCGTCAGCTGACTTGTCGGTGTTGGTGAAGATGCGAATTTTTCGAGCCATCGAAATGGTTAATCAGATTGCGAACGAAATTGGAAGAAATCTTTGTATGCCGATGCTGTCGTTTGTTACTGTTGCTGTTGGAGTCACTTTCACCTACATCGTGTTGACACGATACGGGGATCCCCATTTGGGCCTTCCGGTTTACACATTCGTTGTAGTCATTGATATCATCGTGTTGATGGCCATAACTCTTTCCTACGTTCAAATTGGCAAATATTCCGATGCATCTGCAGAGCTCATTGAGAGCATTCGAATGGCGCTCAAAGTTGAGGCGACGCTGGGAGACCCCAGGTTGCAGTACTTCAGAAAAAAGCTCGCTGCACTTCGTCCATTTGATCTCAATGTTGGATCGTACGCTAAAATCAACATTCATACCGTGAAATTGATACATGAGACCATTGTCGATTATTTGATGCTGTTGCTCGAGTTGTAATGTTAGTGTAGTATTCGATCGATGCAACAGAGGTCGCGTGAGTAATTCAAGAGAGAAAATTTGAAGTCTTGTTTGAAGTCATTGTACTAGTTCTGATTTACCAACGGAACACAACAAGTGTCCTTTATGAATCGGATTCGGCTCTTCGGAGCTGTCGAAATAATGAATCGAATGGCTAACGAATAAACGCGAGGAACTTTTTTCTTCCGATCTTGTCGCTGTTTACTGTTTCAACCGGAGATACTTTTATCGTAAATACTGTACGAGATGTGACGCATTGGATGACACAAGAAAAACTGGTCAAAAGAACTGTACTGAAAAGATACATGAGGAACAAAAAGTGCTAAAGAAATACTATAAGACAATACTTTTGCACGCCCAATCAAACAGCTGTTACGGATAATTTGTCCTTCTCCGAAGAATTCGGCTCGAGCTCTTCCAAGGTTTCAAGCTCCTCCTCCACGTACTTGTTAAGCTTCGTTCTTAAAACTTGAAGGTCTTCGGGACATAGAGTCTTTTCAAAGTTGAATGTGAAGTAGATTTTGTTTCCCATAGTTGTACTGAGAACAGTTAAACCTGAAAAGTAAATGTCAATCAGATATAATAATGGCATTGGTGCTTCAAAACGTGTACCAGATTTTTGGGCAAATCTATACTCACCAGCATCGCTGTCCCACTGACCCACGCATGCGTATCCCCAAATCATCCGATGACCTCTGAACTGTACATCGTGTTTGGTAGCTGGAACCGAGCTTATGCCCAATGTAAAGCCCTTGCTTTCCTTAAGGCTCAAAGCTCGAAGGATGGGAGCAGGCCATAGACCAGTGCACTTGAGTTGCGAAACGCCGATAAGTGGAATCGTCGAAGTCGCGGCGTATCGAAGATGCTTAGCGCATGAGTCCAAGCGCTCTTTAGGGTCCGATCTTCCGGTAGAAATCTTGAGCGTTGCAGCGGAGCTGAAAGTTTAAAGTGGTACACGTGGCTTGAGAAGCCTTGATTTGGGCGGCAAATTTAAAAACCTTACGCATGAATGATCATCCCGCCTGGATGCTTCGGTAGCGGTAAGGGCAGAAAAGCTGTCATCCTCTTTGGCACCTTCTGGCCTCGATCGAGCAAAAGTCTTCGAAGTGTCCCGGCAATGAGTGTATTGAGTACAGTTTGGAAGGGAACCCCACACTTTTTCTTGACTCTTTTGACTCTATCGACTTGGATGCTTTTGAGCGGTGTTACAAAGTAGCCTGTTTTTGGTTTATGAGTGTTCAAAGGGTTATTGTCGTTCGGAGGTCTGTAGAGAAGAAACTTGGTCACGTCCGTAACGAGTTTAAACGGAAACGTCAAAGTCATTAGAAACCTTGCACAACCCGGTGGCTTCCGGAAGCTTGGAACTGCTGCGAACACATCAGAGTCTCGAACATCGGACATGGCTTGCATCAGCTTGATGATGCTGTAACCATCGCCCAGGCTGTGATGGATCACAAAGGCGACGATGGAATATTCGGAGCATTTTTCGCCACTGGCCTCTTCGAAATGGTCTTCAGGCTCCACGTTATTTATGATCAGGATCTCCCACGGCGACCTTCCGGGCGTCCAAGGCTGCCCCTGCGCCTCTGACATGTGCTGACTAATGTCAGCGAGGGTGACTTTGCAGCCTTCAAGTACTGCCAACTGGCGAATATGGTTGCGGACATTGAATTCCGGGTCGTCCTTCCAGTAAAAGATGCCGCCGAAGTTGACGGGATACTGTTGAAGGCGGCGGTATTCGAGCTGACCGTTGGGTTTCTTGCGGTTAAAAATGCGCTCTTGGCCAACTTGGACGAGAGTGTCGACTGTGAGTCTGCCGGTGCAGCAGCCAAAGTTGGAGATGTTGAAGGTTGGCGTTTCGTACATGCGGTCAGTTAGGGCCATTGACGAGAGGGAGTCTGCAGGTTCGGCGAGGTCGCGTCGGAAGAGTTTGGCGGCGAGTCGGTTGAGGAGTTGGTAGAAAAGGGCGGGAATGTGGAACAGGTAGGAAATTAGGAGGAGGAGAGAGACCGGGAGGACTCCGATTAGAAAGTGGAGGATGTCTTTCAAGAGTTGGAAGGCTTTGGACGCCATGTTGGGGTAACGGAGAGTTCGGCGAGGTTTGGAGAAGTGGAAGAAGCCACACTTGCGTTCTCTGACGTAATTCTGAATGAGACTAAAGCATGTGGCAAAAGAACAAGTGAAAAGCTGTTAATGAGAAAAATGGCAAAGGAGGAAGAAGAAACCAGGTGTTTAATTTCTGATTGTTCAAGTTGACAGGAAATCCCTGGAACAAAAAAGCCGTCTGGGTCTTTAAAAATTGTTTTTAATTTTGTAATGGAGCATGACGTAAGTGCGTTTGAAATGTGACGAGTAAATGGAAATTGACACCAAAGACAAGGTGTGGGAATCACAAAGTGTTCAAGTCACGCAATGGCGTTTGAGACGAGGAAGTATGCGTGAACCTTACGAAGAACTTGAGACGTAGCTTTAATTGGCAAAACGTACGTGTTGTTTCGTTAGATTTTTTACTCATCTGCTACATATGTTTGGTCTTTCGCCAAAAGATGTCTACAGCGGCGATCATCCTGTTCGATTGATATAATATATGATTTCCGGAAAATTTGTGAAGTTAATACAATTTTTTCCACCGCTGCTTGAAACAACACACGTGACTTCAAAAACTTAATTAGAAATTAATTCGCACCTTGAATACCTGTATTATTTATATACAAAAGAATGCTTCGAGTACTCGTTATCTTTACCAAGTAAATTCAAAGACGTAATTGTTTGCAGTTGAAGGTTGGTTTGAGCTCGCAACTGTCGCAACTACCACGTGGACGAGTGACAGGAAGGTAGCAAAATGTTGACAGAAGTACCCTTGTACCGATATCCGACATCCTCGCATCGGAGTCCATCCATTATGATTGAAGTAACCCCGAATAAAGCCAACCGCCTTCAGTCGAATCTCGATCTTGTATTCAGCACCAGTCATGTCTTCGTTAAAATACTTGATTGCTAAAATGGACCTTGCACGTCTGAAAAAGTTGGTCCGACGGATTTACACTGAATTCTTCTCTGAGAATACGTTCAACACAATAGCTTATTGCGTCTTCTATTTCGGCTACGTGACTCGAATGTTCCCGATTGAACGTCCAGCCTTACAGCGGTTGGGCGACTTAGGCCAAGTTGTCCTTCTTCAGTACCGAACGAATCCGTATCAACGATTCATGCGAATGTTGGGAGTTTTCGGCTTGATTCAACACGTTTTGTTCCAAACCATTCAAATGGTCCGCTTCGTTCCAACTGAAGGTTTCACACTTCGAGTCGTTTATGTCATTTATTACTTTGTACTTCAAGTCCTATGCAGTTTGCTAACATATGTGAATCTGAAAAATGATCAAACCTGGATTTATCTGTGGAACTGCGTGGAAGCAAACACAAAGTTGTGTCAGAGTAAGTGGACGCAAAATTAGGTTTTTAATATAAAGTTTACAGGGTACTCCAATTGCGGTTTCTTTCTGACGATAGGATACGGCGTTCGGAGAGCAGCCAAGTGGAAGTACAATCCGATAGCGTTGTTGATTATGATTCCAGTAACTCTTGGCTCTACCGTCGTAGGCTTTGGAATGGCCCTTCTTTTCGCTGTGAAACCAAATTTGCCAGCCCACATTTTCTACATTCTTCCGGAACCTTGGAAAGCGTATACAACGGCATATTTGGTCCTGTTGTTCTGGCAAACGTTTTTGATTTTGGCTGCAGTTACGGCGATAAACTACTTTGTAACAATTGCGGTCGCCTTCATATTCGGAACGAAAGTTGCAGCCGTTGAGACAACGTATGTGTTTTTCAAGTTTTGAAAAATTAGTAATTAATGAATTCTAGTCTCATGAAAATGCCAACTTGTAGGTCGTCACCGGACTTGTCGATGTTGGTGAAGATGCGAATTTTTCGAGGCATCGAAATGGCGAATCAGATTGCGAACGAAGTTACGAGATATCTTTGTATGCCGTTGCTGTCCTTTGTTACTGTTGCTGTTGGAGTCACTTTCACCTACATCGCCTTGACTCGATACGGGGACCCGCATTTCGGACTTCCGGTTTACACGGCAGTTGTATTCCTTGATGTTTTGATTTTGGT
>JAQGBJ010003061.1:0-13930 GCA_034698345.1 Sphaeridia pumilis
TTTTTTGGTGGAAGAGACGTTTTTGTGTGTTTTGTGTCTCGTGCCATTAGCGTCGTCGTCTGTTGTGAGGGCTGAAAGGCTTGAAAAGAGGGAGAAGAAAAAAGAAGAAGAAGCTGAAGAAGAATTCAAGAAAGACGAAGAAGAGACAGACAGGACACAAGAATAGAAAAGAAGAAGAAGAAAAGAAAGCGTTAAGGAAGCAATAGAAAAGCAACATGTTAGTAGTAGCAAAAGTACAAGGAGATAAGCGTGAGCGTCATAGAGAGAAAGTCGCGCTCGATGGGCGCAGGGTGAAAGCAAAAGGAAGCCTTTTTAGAAGAAGAGGCTCTGCGATGAATCTGGACGGAAGCAAAGGGATGAAGAAATGTGGCGGCGACGGGCATTTGCGAAATTGGAGCTGGTTAACAGGATGACTTTTATGGGACGAAGAGGCTAGTAAACTGGTAGAAGAAGTAGTATATTTTAGTAGACGATGATCATGTAGAAACTAGATGACATGGACAGAGACATGTACAAGATTAACGAAACGAAGAGAGACTGAAAGCTTGAAAGGTCTATGGAACAGGTTTCAATGAACATGAATGCAGGAAAATTCTAGTTTTTGAAAATTCCTAGACGTCGCCAAAAAAGACGTGGTGACATTTGACAAGAATATTTATCAAGTCAAGGTTCCATATATTTCTTAATAATTCAGAACCTAAAAAAACCATCAATATATTTTTGCAGTTGAACTGAACGCAACTTTTTTGCAAGCCCAAAATGGACAACTGGTACTCGGCCCGAGTTCACTCAATGTTCGAAGCTGGCAACGGCAGCGACGACATTGAAATGCTAACGGAGGAAGGAATGCTAAGCCTGGCGGTGGTTTTGGGAAGCAGTTTGTCGTTGGTCGGCCTCGTTTTTGCGTTCATTACGTACAGGTGAGTAAACAAGGTGTTAATTTCACTAATTTCTGACCGGAGCAGAGTTGCCATTAGACCCTATGGAGTTTCAACGCCATTTAAAGAATCGAAGCTCAAGTGAGCCGACATACGAAAACTGACCAAACAAGTCTGCCAACACTAAATGCAATTTTTCACTGCCAGCATATTAAATTCTGACCAAACACATAATAGGCTATAGAAATCAACGGTTAATTACTCCTCCTGCCACCACCCGTCACCGGAAACCACAATCTTCTCACGTTTCCCCGCCCGGCGCGGTATTCGGTTTTTAGAATTTTGATGGTTGGTTCCCAACACTCGGCATGAATTTCGGTGGCAAGAGAGTAAATTATGTGGGAAACATCAAGAGCTCCCTTTTGCTTTTCGTTTACATAATTTATCACCATTTATAATCAATGGCTGTCCCTGCGGGACATTAGCGAAAAGTAGGAAAAGTTGCGTGTTTGTGGGAATAGCTGAATTCAGCTTGAAATCTCCCCAGCAATTGTGTAAATTCAAAGGTGTTTCTTATGGTTGGTACCATTTGAGAAGGCGGTTTAATTGATTGCTGTAATTTGAAAAGGCAATGAAATGGGGCTTGAAGAGGTGGTGGTGGAGGGAGGACCTAAATTGAAGTCATTTGTTATGGTGTCCATCTGGTTTGGCGGGAACGAGATTCTGCTGAGCTTGTGGATCCTACCGATGTACCAATTCGTTCAGCTCAAGCAAGCTCAAGGTATATTTCGCTCCTTTTGATCTTGGTCGTAAATTTCGTCAAGTATCTCTATATACCTTGGGACACAACGTCTTGTTATCAAAGACTTGTTCTTCTACTTATTGTAGATTTTATATATAAGACGTCTTTGCCCATGGAAATCCTAATGCCACTGATGTATCTGCCGCCAAAGTCCTTGTCATGTTGATGTCGGGTAATTGGCAAGATTCGGCAAGCTTGAGTAAGTACCCGAGCGTATTATCGACTCGGGCTTGCTTGGTCCAAGTCTTTGCTGAAATCCCCACGGAGAAATATAGCGGCAAAGATAAGCTATACATGCTATCGCTCTGTCAATCTCTCAAGCAATATGCTTATTTTCATGTAATAGCCAAAAGGAGCTAATTGCATGGACTTTGGAAAAGTCTATATAATAAATCTTGCTGACGTCATAGAGTTTTGAAGGTCTCTCAGAGTGGTTTCTCAAGTACATATTCGATGGCCAAGTACCAGATCGAACAGCATCGGCTGTTGCTGCTTATGCCATTGAAATATGTTAATACTCGATGGCTACCGCCAATTTACCTTAATGGCTCCTCCTTCGGGGCGTTACTTTGAAGCTTCGCTGACTCTATGGCTTTCCGAGAGCCATTTGTCAGGGTATCTGAAATCTCAAGTAAAAAGCGCTTTATGTCATGTCGACATAATCTTTCGATAATCTCCAGAGACTCTTGGCGATTTCATGATTTAGCAATAACTTCATGTACTTTGTGGTTTCTAAAAGGCCGGGAGCCAATAGCCGGGGAAACAGTTAAATGGACGGATTACATGATTCCAAAAGAGCTTTAGCTTTGCATAGATCACTAGAAGATCTTTTGGTGATTTTGCAGCAGAGCAAGCGACAAGTGCTACTTGAAAAGAAGCTTAGTCGATAGCATAATAGCTGTAAAAAGTCAATAGATTTTGTCCTTGTCATCGTCATCGAGAACAACTCTTCAAGACATGATAATGGATCACCGTTCTTCTAGTGGTTCTAGCGATGAAAACGGTTCTTTGAAGAGAAGGAGCTCTTGAGGCTCCTATAGTTCTAGTTCTAGACTCCTACAAGAACTTCTGAAATCTAGAATAATAGAACCCAATGTAATTCAGTCAGTAATTAAGCAACCACAGGGTATCCATCACTCTCCGTCAACTGGGTGAAATATCGGTGGCAAAATCGGAGAAAGCCTTCGTCATGTAGCCACTGGTTGTGTTTACCAATCCATCAACCAGAAAGCTTTGAGTTGCACGAAAATCCAGGACAAGTTCCATAAGTAAACACGGATAAACGGTTGATTTTTGGTCAGAAGAGAGCTTTGAAACTGTATATTATTAATGTTTGCCAAATCCTCGAGCGTTTTGCCAAAAGCTTGCTAAATAATATTCGTAGTTGCTTTTTGGTGTTTACATAGATACGCTTATCTTTTTTGGCACCTTGAGAAGAAACAAACGCTTTTACCCTAGCGACTAGTTGTATGACGCAAGTATAGCCGAATGTCACACTTTGAAACGCTGGAAGCGTCTAGGAGAACCATAACAATAGCATGTAATTTCAAACGAAATTTTCATTAACTTAACAAAAAGCTAGTTGCGTGATTTCTGTCAGTCCTTGAGACGCCACACGCCAAACGAAATACCACAAGGACAAACAGTTGACAGTTTCAACTGTCACCAGGACGACAACAACAAATGACAATATGTATTTTCATTTTCTTGTGTTGCCGCCATTTAGCGCAGTGCATATATATAATTGAATGCGGCATGTATTCGGACGGAGGCAACGACGCTGTCTTTAATATACACAGCGACGCTGGAAAACAGTGAGCTGCTGAAGTAGCGCTTGAAGATGCTTCTGGAGAGATGCGACACTGGAGAAAGTCAACAAGAAAAGCGCCGCGTTTATCAGCGTTGAGTGTTCTTGACGATGTTCGAGTATGGCAGCGATATTGTTTGCAGCTCGTGTTCACTCTCTTATCTGTATGTTGTAAGCGTTCTGATGGTGAAAGTCCATGTCAATTTTCGTTAGCCGTTTCGATGTATCTACCAAAGGAAAAATGAAGCAAGTTTCAAGTGAAAAAATTGATACTTTATAGTTTGTTAACGATTGATTTACTGCATGTTCAAAAGCCAACAGAAAGCAATTAATTTTGCAGCAAAACATGTTTACGAACGAAGAAAAACAATAGCTCATATGCCAGAGTTATGAATGTTTGTGACAGGTGGGGAGATTGCGAAATCGTGTCAACCGCAGACATCCTTGGTTTTGTTGCCAAGTTGTTGTTAAGGGTCATACGTGGGCTTTTCAAATTACTCACAAGACCATGAGCTAGAATATATACTACGCTTTTTAAAATTGCCGCCAAAACCACAAATTCCCTCCTCCTCCCTTATCCTTGCTTTCACCTGATGCTCCTGGTGCTCGCATCTTTTTTTGGCACGTCAACACTCCCTTGCAGTCTCTTCCACTTGCAATTCCCGCCCATAATTTTCTGGCACAGTCCCCGCTCTTCTAGATATCCTTGCGTAACCCTTCTTTGGATCACACTAATCTGCACAACCTTCTGCATTGTCTCGGTGCCAAGATCAAGTCTTTTATTTTCGCCACCGAGCTGAAAAGCCTTGTGTAACGAAAAGCCCCCTTTGAAAAGCTAATCTCACAGGAAAGTCACATTGTATTCAAGCCAAAGAAAGAGAAGGATGTAATAATATTACAAGGGAAATCCGCAGAATTAATGCTCTTGATACCCCCACATACATAAATTATAGTAAAAAGAAGAAGAAGACGAGTGAAAAGACGACCTTGTCAGGCCATTTTAAACAGTCGCTTCACAGCAACAAAGAAACAAGATAGAAACCGGTTCAGCAAAAAACTCAAGTTTTTTGAAGCGACCAAAAAGACATATTTCACTGTATTCATACGGCAGTAGGTACGCGATTCCTTAACGAAACCTTGGTTTAGGTACTGCATTTCTAAAGCCTTTTTACATGGAGTTTTTGGTGTGACTAGTTCATATATGGGCTTTAGGATAAGCTGGCCGTAGGTACGTCTTTTATTCTTGGGCTATTCAAACGGCATGTGGGCGCGAATAAAAGTGCCGACTTGAAATATATCTCTTTGCTTGGCTTTCTCCATTCCATGTATGCCAAGGAGACAATGAGTTTTTGGAAATGGCGGGCAATTGTTGTGGTTTCTTCCCTTTGTAGTAGTCTAAAAGCATATATAATAGTCTTTTGCCATTGAAAGATAAAGATACTCGATGTACGCCGTATTATTTGGCACATAGACTGATACTCGCATGGGGATGCCGCCGGACTCCGGACTTGGAAATGTGTTTCCGAATGTCGTTTCCGTGTAACATTTGAATTGGGATTTTTGGCGGTAATGGGCTGTCTTTGTATGTTGGATCGAGAAGAAGAAGAGTGCGCTTCAGTGTACAGGAAGGACGTGGTTCACTTGAGTAATTATTATGCGACTGAAGCGCCATCTGTCAAACTCGCAAGTTGGTCTTTAGGGTGAATAATGAAAAATATTTGTTCGATTCTGTAATGCAACCGTTCGCAAAATTATTCTTGAAATCTGCCAAGAGTTTTTTTGGTCTCCTAGTCTCCTTAAAAGACATTAATTTTGATGATGTTTTGTACATAAAACATATTAACACTGGCAGGGGTCGAAGCAATTTTGTTTAATGTTTCTAATTTCTGGCCACATTGCCCAAAAGAAATATCACTTTCTTCTTTTCCTCCAGTTCAGCGGGTACTTGCTCCAAATAACTTCCAAGTTCCCCAAAAAGATCAAGAATTCCACCTTCTCCTCCAGGTAGAAAAAGTACCTTAAAATGTCAAATATTCGTGCAATTTCCCATATAAGTATCCTGTGTGTTTGAAATGGCAACTGCTATTTTCCTAGGTATTTTCTTCTATATAGGACGCATTTCTAGAATTCTAGCGACCTTTCTGTACTTTGTGGTTGACGTCCTTTCGGTCTACTGGAGCCAAAGAAATAGCTCGAGAGTTAGCCTTTTATATATCCTGCTCGATACAAGAGGAGGGACAAAAAAGAGTCGTCGTATATTTTCAGCCTCGTGAATGAAAAGTGCCGGTGAAAGTTAACTTTCTCCATTGTTCATTCAAGGTGAAAATTGAATTTCGCCCCTTGTCGACAACGTCCCCAAATATATACACACATGTGTGGAAAAATGTACCTTTTCAACCTAGGTAAACGTATATGTGTACGCATCGCCAGAGAGCCATTTTGCCAAAATGGCGGAGAGGAATTTTCAAGGAACTTCCAAACGGCACTACGTCCAAGTTCAACTTGGATCAACTACCATTAAAAATGATGGCGCTTATGCGGTTTTGGCACGAGGCAAGAAAAGCAAGTTGTCAATGCGACATTTGTTTAGGTCACCTCAGCATATAGTTTTGAGAAAAAAGGGTCATGAATTTTTTACGCGGGAATTTTAAAATTTGAAATTGTAAGAAGAAACATAAAGTTTTTAAACGAGGAGGAGAGGAGGAGGAACCAAGTCAGCAAAAAACATAATCTCGCCCTACTACTGCGGATACGTTTTTTGGCAACGTTGCAATTTTTATTAGCAACATTGCGAAAATATTATATAGACACTAATCTTGTAGGATTTAGCCGAATGATAAGACTCTTAACTTTTCTCTTCTTACCTTATTTTCCAAAGGACTTTCTCTTTTACGGCTTCTACTTTTGGGGACGAGGGGGGAGGCTTAGGCTTTAATTGAGCCGATGATGTTGGTAACGAGGGAGGGGCGGAGGGGGAGTAAAAGTGGGTGGGAAAAATGAGGAGGAAAGATGGGGATTTAATCTCTTCCTCCCGATCAGCCATCATCATCATCATCATCACCTTGCTGACGTCAAGGGGCGGAGAGGGAGGAGGGAGCTAAAGGTGTGATATTCGCGGGGGCGGGGTGGTGGGAGGGAGGTACACATACGATAATGGCAAGCTGTTTGCTTTAGAGCTGTCAATTCAAATTTGGCGCTCCCTAGCGATTTGGCCCGTCGTCAATGTCGTCGTGCATGTCAGAATAATGTGCGGTAATGCAATTTGCCCGTGCCGCTCACAACGCCCTCTACACATAAACCTCCTCTGCTGTCCTACATTACTTTTTACTTACACATCATCGTGTGTAATGGGAAAGGTGGAAATTGTTGACATTTACGATGGGACGTATTCGGTAGCATCGTTATGTCTTATGGGAAAAAATTGCAAGTTGCTGTCTGCTGATCCAACGGTAAACAACAAGATGGAAGGTAGAAAAAGCGGGTTTTTGTATACAAACAAGCGGAAGGAATCTAAAAGTCTAGAAAGTATATTGAAACAAGAATCGATTCTTAGGAATCCTGGTGCAGTATAAACTTAACGATGTAAACATGTCTGGCTGGCATAGCTTTTTTGAGATCAATATTTACAATCTTGTTCCAAAGATCAGAGCGGGTTAAAGAAGACTCTCAGAAAAATAAAGGTTTATAGAGAGCAAATTGCCAAAGGTGTACAAACAGGTATATGTAAACAAATGTCAGGCGGATGGTTTGAATTTCAAAAATGTATCTAAAAGCGGGAGCGGTAAAAAAAGGTTGTTGAAAAAATATTCAAGGATATCTGGATGAGCCTGCTGGGGAGTGAAAGCGAGTGTGAGAAAGTGGGGATGACAGGTTGAGATGTGAAAGTTACAAGGTAATTTGGATGTATTGACATTGGAATTCAGCTGGAGCTGTCAGCTGTCAAGAATGTGAAACGAGATTCTGCAAGGATATCTAAGACATGGCGTTCAGGAACGTCATGCTTTGAATTTTTGATAGGTGCAAGAAAGATGGTAAATTATTTGGTGATAAATAAAAGTTTAAGTAGTTTCTGACAGAGGATTCGTGAGATCTTTGAGATGGAATTTTTAAGTGTGTTTTAGAAATTCCATTAGAAACTAGAAGTTGTTTAGACGCTGCCATTAAAGCTGCAACTGACACTAGAAAAAAACAAATTGGACAGTTGTCTCGCTCTCGAACAGGCTTTTAGAAAGCATTAAAGTTTGATTTTTTTGTTTGGCATTTCCATCAAAGACAGGTAAAAGTGAAAGTAAAAAAAATGGAGCTTTCAAGTCTTAAACAAAGTGACGTTTTCAAAGCAAGGACAAGGAAATCTAGAAATTTTAGTTTCTTTCTACTGTCAGAAGCCAACCAAAAAGTGTCTCTTAAAAGTCTCCCATGGGAAGTTTAATCTTGAATTGATACTTTCAAAAAATTCAAGGATATTTGGAAGAGATGATCAAGTACCCATCGTTTCCCAGGTTTTTCAAGGATATCTAGAAAACCCTTGATATCTGATCCCTTGTAGCCAAAAATCCGAGTTGTCTAGCATACATTTTCCAACAAAACATCTCTTCTCAGACAGTATTCTCATGTATAGCCTTAGGAAAAATTTCAAATTCTCCAGATTCCTCCAGCCTTTTCAGCATGAATTCCCCATGATATTTTTCTCAAGGAAGAAATTTGATTGTATGCTGCTACTTTACCTCTCCACGTACACCGATTACATTATATATTTCTGTACTCGAAGGATCTTTTCTCCTAGTCTTCTAGAAATCTAGCGTCTATTTTGCCCCAGGCCTCAACAGCTCTTTATCATAAGAGGGCCGAGCATATCGTTCAAATTCTTGCATTCGTCCGTCTCTTCTTGATCCTCCAGAGAGATTCCTGTTTTGAGATATCAAAAAGTGCCGTAAGAAACTATAATGCGTTTTGAACCTTGGTTCCTCTTTTTTTTATTCTTCTTTATAGTGTCCCAGGCTACTAAAAGACACAAAGCGAAATAAATCCATTTAGGTTATCTTTGAACAGCTTAAGCGTTTTCCTTTGGTTACACGTGTAGAAGCGTCTAGAACGTTTTATAGACTCATAACTATACCTCACTTTCAATCTTGAATTCCACGTGCTGCGACGAAATTTCGCAACCTTTTTAGGTTGCCATTTGAAACTGACATGAAGCACGCACTAAACCCTATTTTCTACTACTAGATTCTAGGAAACTCTAGAAAAGGGACAATTTCCCCACAGCCAAGTGATGTTGTCTAAAAAGGTTTATCTCGATAGAAATACATACGTAATAATAAAACACGAAAGAAATATGTCGTCTGGGGAATTACAAGGGATGGTCGAAATACATTATTCATTTACTGCACACACATTGAGCAAGAAGGAAACCAAAGAGAGAAATGCCTCAAAACGTGCTTGTGTTGAAATATGTTCACAAAGCAGAGAAAGAACCACATGGAAAAGGGGCGGGGCCAAGTGGGTCGCGCGGTGGGTGGGTGGTGGGTGGGGGTGAGGAAAGAGCGACAGGAACATGGAATTCAGCTTAACTTGGTGGGGGCGGCGGGAATTTTGAAACATGTGAACACTCAACAAGTACTCAAAGACTCGGTAATGGAAAAATTGCCAAAGGTTCGCATAGAGTTGATGGAGACAAGAATCATTGAAATTATCCAAGAGTAAGTAGAGCGGAAACAAGGAGAGACATGGGAAAAACAAGGCTTGAAATTACCCAAGCGAATTGTTTTTTTAGCGGGAAATTCAAAAAGGTTTGGGAAAGCATAGCTTGTTTGGTTTAACTTTCTCCGGCGGGAAGCTTGGAACTTTTGTCAAAAACAAGCTGACGCTTTCTCGTAGCATTTGCTCCTGATTCAGTTCAAGTTGAATTACAAAAAATGTTGTTTTTGCTCATTGAGCCGTGTAACTGTGGTATTTTGCTTTGACGTAAAAAGAAAATGGTGAATTTTGTTTTTGTTTTTGTTGCTATTTCGGTTGGGGAAGAGAGGAAAAAGTTGTGTGTTTGTCTGCATGTGTTGTATGATGAATTATGCATGGGATGAATTTCACTAGGGGGAGAATAATGCTGAGGGAGGAGGGGGCGGAGCCCCTCCTCCTCTCCTGGGGTCAGAGGGCGGGGCGCGGGAGATTTGAAATTGAACCTGTTGATGTTTACAAGTAGGAGGCGCTTGACTTTAAGCTACTGCAGATGTTTAAATTTTCTGAGCACGTTTACACAACACAAAGCGAAAATACCCAGCTTTACAAAACTCGCAAGCCAGAAATTGTCGCAAACTTTTGCACCAATACACAGAGCAAAGCTAATACAATTTGTATTACATGTGTCGCATTTTATGTACAGTAAAGTTGAATTGGCGGCGGCGGCTTTCCTTCCTCCACTCTTCGACTTTGAAAAACAAGGGCAAAGTTGCAAAGTTTTCGGAGATGGTGACAAAAGCTTTAGTGGAAACTAATGAAGACAAGAAGTAGGAGAAAGGTTGGAGAAACTGTAAGGATATAATAATAATAACTGTTTGGAAACTAATTTGCAGGGTAATTAAATTTAAGCTCCAGAGTCATTAGATCATCATGAGTTTCCATGGAGCTCATATATAGTTTTTCGTAGAAGCAGAGCCAGGATTAGCCTTGTAAAGTACGAGTTATGAGGTTCGTAAAAGATTTTGTATTATAGAGTTGCAGCTGGCGTGGCTACCACATCTGAAGGCTTTGTTAGACCGCTAGAGCTGCTTCTAGACCGCCATTAGCGTCACGCTATACTGGAAACTCGTTTAAGCGTATTAGGTAAATAGCGTGGCAGGGGGAACGGGTTAATGATGGGAATGCATGCACGTTTTTGGGCTGCTAAAGCTTTGAACATATACGAAGCAGTAAATAGGAAGGTTAAATTGCATCTTGAGCTGTTTAGAGCTATTCAACTAGTTTCTAAAACTAGAAGAATGTAGTGAACGGCTACGTATAGCTAGTAGTTCCGTTTTCATGTAATGTAATTAAGTTTAATTACGGAGGTAATTGTGTGGCACATGCAACTTGGGCTGTAGTGGCAAATGACCCTTCTAGTTTTTCTAGCGGCCGTTAGAGCAAAAATCTTCTAAGGAGATTCTATCGTGCGACTCTATGGAATTCTAAGGAGAAAAAGTTTAGTTGTGTGTAATTACTAATTACTGGTTGGGTTAAGAAAACTAACGAACACATAGTTTTTGTAACAGCTTGGAACGAAGCATGAAGGCATCTGGAAAACAAAAACTGCTGCAAGTATCAGTAAAATATTTTCGATTTGAATTGCAAGCGGCATCAAATTTTAGAAAAATATTTTGGCAAATTGGGAGCCGAACCAGTGGCTCAAAAATATTTTGAAAGAACTTAAAATTTGAAATCGATCGAAACGTCCTGCAGCGCAGCGCTCGCAATTAACAACAACGCTTTTCAACACCGAAAGAAAACTGAACAGAATTAATTTTCTCTCTCCGCTTCTTTGAACGAGACAAAGCGCTTTTGCTCTTGTTGTCTTTACAATTGTAAACAAAGCAAGCCGAAGCGTCATTCAACGCTTTGCTTTGAGCAAAGATGCGAAATAATGAGGCCTTTAGCGAAAGCGTGCTGAAGTAGGCGGACAGGCGCTGCAACTAAAGCTTTTGTTTTTACTTGGCGGGAAACACTGATCCGTTCTGTAATTATTGACAGGAGCGATGATGCTGGCAGAAAATAGAAAAGCGGGGAAGCGTCTTCTCGACAGGGAATCAATATCTGAATTATACGGATACGAATATTCAAAAGATACAGATATAACGAAAAATATGAATACGGATACAGATACAGATACCACATTTCGGATACAAATATCATACAGATATGATTCAGATACAGTTTCAGCTGTATTTGAGTACGTTTTTCACTAAGATCAACAAAAAAACTGGTAAATTGACCATTTTTTTCAAAGAAACTGCCTTAAGAAAGTTTGTTCACCATTCTTAAGACAAAAATAGACTGAAAAATTGGTCGAATTTCATTTTCCGGTCTTAAAAAACCCAAAAAATAGGCAAAATTCAGCTGTTTGTGTACTATTCGAATACAGATATTATTGGATTGAATTTTACGAATACGAATTAGATACAGATACATAAAAAACCTCTCCAAATTTCGAATAGATACAGATACGGATACAGATACGATTCAGATATTTATTCCCTGCTTCTCGAATCTTCTTATGCTTTTTAGTTGGCAGTGGAAGGTTTCACTTTTCTCCAACAAAAAGGTCCGCTGGGAACCGTGAGGGTTGGCGTGTTTTGGGAAACTTGATCCGCGGGAAATTCGCATATGGTATGGTAAAAGAGCGTGTGTTTTTGTTCCAAAGAGAAAGTTTGCATGTGGGATCGTAGAGTATTGCGTGGGAAAATCAAGTAAACTTTTACGAAGGTTGGTTCGCCATTTTTTGATTGTCATCAACTTTACAAAATTGCATTGCGGTTAACATTGGCCAGGCAGCGAATAAAATTCAAGGTCGATTTTGTATGCAGGAGCTGCTGGTCACAAATGCGACGAACAAAATCACAATTGGATTTTTCCTTCACAGATTTGCCAGGCAAATGTTGTTCAAGTTCATGGTATCATGTAAGGCTTATGACTAACGGGAAATTAGATACGTATCGATTTGTTCCAGGTGAAAGAGTGAATTGATGAGGAGGCACAAGGTGAGCGAGCGGAAGTGGATGTAGCGGCCGAATCCATGTATTGATTGCTTGCACATTGCTCGCACGCGAAGGGCTCTTCGCCGCTAGGTTGACGACTAGTCGCGTTTCTGCCGCATGCATCTCCGAAACGCTGTCGCAGCCATAAGTGCGATGCATATAATGTTAACATGTCCCTTGTAGTAAATCGATGCAAAAAGTGTACACATTTATATGCATGGAATTAACAACTTGGTTTTGGCCTAAACGCCGCGGAATTTTCTGGACACTTGATTGTTCTCGGAACTTTTCCAGAGGTTACATTGAGTGAGTTGGCAAATTGAATTACCCGCGCTTCTGGTTTACGTAATTTTAAGTAAAGCGGACGCTGCAGTTAGTTGTGAGTGAGCAGTAAAACCAGCCCTGTGCCAAGGTCAAATCTTGTTAATGTCGGCAAATTAGATTACGCGCGGGAAATTTGAAACATGTGTTGTGTATGTGGTAGAGTTGGTTTACTTTCTCCGCTTCTGGTTTAGGTTAGGTCGAGAGAAGGTTCTGGTTTTAGTCTTTTGGGTAAAAGTTTTCTCTATGGCATATGCAGAGGTTGTAGCAGCTGAAATTGTTTTAAACAAGGATTATGCGGTCAGAGGAGATTTAATTTTACTAAAAGCTTGAAGTTGACATGGCGCCTAAAGCGTTTTAAATGGTACAGGGTGAGGCGGAAAAAATTACAAGATCAGAAATTCTGAAAATATTTTTTCCCGCTTCTTTCTAAAACACCCCGTAAAAGATTTCCTAAAAAATTTGAAAGAAACTTGTTCCTAGAAGCTGGAAACGGAGATACTTTTCGGAATTTTACCCAGCTTTCACAATCGTTTCGCTACTTCATATATCAAGCTGAGCCGTTACTGTAAACGAAAGTCAATTCCATCGTCTGTATACTTTTGCACAGTTGATTCAACGGGTACTTATCTCCCCGGAAACGTCACGCCGTTTACGCTCGTGCAAATTTCCATCAAAGTTGCAAAACTTTCTCCATAAAGACATTCAACAGAGTCGATTCAACGAAGAAAAAGTGTATAAATTTTTACGCCCGTCCCCAATGCTTCATTACCTTATTGATTCATCCAAAAGTTAAAATAGAAGAAACGTCTGCCGTCGACCGGCATCGATCGAGAGAAGGCGGGACATTTGAAATTAAAATTATAGCGTTCAGTCAGTCTCGTTCTGTCCTTTCAGCAGTCTTTATGAAGACACATGACTTGAAATTTCTAGTCTTTGTGTCTGTTTTTACTCATGATTTTCTTGTGCTATTGATTTTTTGAAAACTAGTTCCAAGCGCTTCCGCTACTGTCGCTAGTGGCGCTTCTGAAGTAAAAGTATTAAACTTCACCAGGTTTCTCGGGTCAAAAAATGTGACAAAAAACGTTTTTTTATCGCCTTCGGATCAGCGAATGCTTAGAAGCCAACTACGTGATACACCAAAGGAAAAAAACCTTCACGGGAAAAAGTCCCTAGGCTGAACAATTAATTAAAAATTTTAAATTTGGCGCCATTTTTCGTTTGGGCACTTTCACTCTATATTTCCTTCAGCTCTTCTTTGTTAGTTTTAGTGGAATGGAAAACTTGTGTTTACTTACCTACGCTGGAAATTATTACGCAAAGTGCTTTCATCCATGCCCAAGGAGATCTAGACAGAAGGCCGTTATCCTGATTAGTATTTACCTTGTTCCTTCTTCTC
>JAQGBJ010003062.1:0-13930 GCA_034698345.1 Sphaeridia pumilis
TTGTAGAGTTGGACTAACTATGCTTTTGCTTCCTGTTCTATCGTTCTTTCATTAACAATAGTATGTATGTATGTAATGGATGCTTAGATGCTATATGGTGGACTAATGGTTGTATCTGATCTATAGGCGGCCTTGCGAGGGATGCAGATCCACCCAGCCCTCTTGGAAAGCCTGACAATTTTAACCACGGCGGTGAAGATACTGGAGCTGAGCCTGGACACGACGGCTTCGGTGTCCTTCAAGCACCCGAAAAGAAGGTTGCAGGTCATCAGCAACAAAAAAACGGCGGAGGGGAAGATTTTGACCAAATGCAGCTACCACTAGATGGCGGCAACCTTGACGCTGCCGAGGACGACATGAACCAACCCGTCAAAGACAACGATCCTCAACATGCAGATGACCAGTCTCCAGATGGATTCATTCAGCCCAAAGACAACGGAGCCCGTGTTGTGGTACCACCGCACAACTTGAGGCATGATAATGTACAAGCGAATAATATCGGTCAAGATGTTAGGGAAGCAGCTCATTTATAGACTAATGACAACAACATTCTACAATACACGCATTTTATCAAGTAGACTACTAACATTTCCGTATTCAAGAATCTCTGTACTTACTTCATAGCTTTCAGTATTCCAAATTGCAACTAGTCTTTGCTTAAGCATACGTTTACCAACTAATGGGTTCAGTTTTCGCCCCAAGTTCTGCACTTTTTTGACTTTCGGGGATTCGGGTATCATGATGCAAATAATGTTTAAGCTAGAAGCTCTGTATGCAAGGATTCAAGATGTGATGTCTATTGCTTCCCTTGGACGAAGCTTGTATGTAATTGTACTTGTAACATGTACAGTTGCTAGTGGATAAAGACTTCAACAGATAAGTGTCTATGAAGTCAGAGGGCATTTCAGCGAATTTCAGTTTCTGTAGTTTCTGAACCATTTAATCCATAAGAAAAGAAGAGCCAATTGAATGCTGCGAATGTGGTGTGAAATGCCAATACCAGGTACGTATGTAGCAAGAAAAGCAAGCAGCAGATAGTTATCATCGGCATGTGAAAACTCCAGGAAAAATACCAAATGTGAATGCATCAAAAGCATCCTTATCACGCAATGCCATATTTCGTTTCCCTCTCTGGATTCAACAAATTTGCAAATTCGGAAATACCTTTAGGACGACGTGGTATCTGTCACGGATCGGGCGGCTTCGTTCAACAAAGACTCGCCGACTTCGTCGATTTTGGTTCTGAGACCTCGTCCACCAGTGTCTCCAAGATTTATTTCGCCGCTCACTTGAATCATGGCCGATGAGGGCGCTTCAATCACAATCGAGGATTAGATTGAGAGCAAGGTTTTGAGCTTCTAAGACAATCAGTACTTGCAGTAACTTTTAAAATCTCAAGTGAACGCCGACCTAAGGATACCCTGATCCGCATATTCGATGAACTCGAAACGACCAAGAGTTCAATCATGAACCTAATTCAAAATATGTTCATGGAAAAATCATGTTGGACCTTCGAAGCGTCAAGATTACAGATGTCGGCCGATAAGCTTGTATTGCTGAGAACGATACGGGAATCGCAACAAGCGTTTGCAACCTTGTGATAAAGAATTCGGTAGTTATTTTACTCACCGAAATTCCAGGAATACTATAATTATTTAATTAAAAACTGATTTTCTTGGAAGAAACTTTCCCGCCAGTCTTCCGGAAGCGACTTGTAGCCCAAAAATCCAAATGGCGAGCGGATTTACATGGAAGTCGAAGTCATCGGAACACCTGCGCCTCGAATCACATGGTCTAAGGATGCCAAGTCAATGACGTTAACAACGAAGAGTACCAATTCAGAACTGAAGGACAAAGACATATTTTAGTGGCGCCAAATGGTAATTAACCGACTAATCAAGTGTTAGTTTTTGGAATTTATATTCAAAACTATGGCTATTAATTTTGCAGCGCCCAGAGAAAAAAGTGGACAGTACATGTTGGAAGCGTCCAATGAAGTCGGCAACGCCCAGAGCATCGCCGATGTAATCGTCAAAGATGAGGAGCGAAAATCTCCTGTGAAGTGATTTTCGGATCACCTATAGGAGCTTCTGAGGTAATAACTTTGAGTAAATTGTGAGCCATTGAATTTAACGATATAGCTTGATTTCTGACTAATCGTCGGTTCTAGGAGCTTGGAATATCACTTGTTTGAATATAAATTGGCCACCATTTGGATGTTCAGCTGTTCTTGAGTTAACAAAAGTTCTACTGGGAGAGCGTCCCGTAATGCGGGTTGTGTGATTGGCTACCGGGTTCTTCCGGGAACATCCTGTTCCCACCTCTTCCTCTTGTTCAAGTTAGTTAAGTTTAGACTTTTGGACGAATAGGAAAGAAGGATAATAATGATTGTTGACGAACGTAATAACATTCCTGTCAATGGCCAGAGAGAGCGAAATAAATTAACTAATTCGGTTCGTTTATCCAATGATGAACAAGAGCCCTTTGCTGGTTATAAATATATATCATCAAGATCCCCTTCAAATTGTTAAACATTTTTTAGAACTTTGGTCCAAACTATGTGAAATTTCAAACAGCATAGCATTTCGAGCAATGGATTGAGTTTCAGTATGAGTTTTTCAGTTAGGAGGATTCCGTGATGGTAGTAGATAATTTATTAGCGATCAGTGTATTCATACATTCAAATATCCTGTTTTCCATATATAATTCAAATTTTCGTATCGTACGCTGACACCGTGCGGTTAATTCTTCACTTTTCAGTTAATTAATGCCTGAACGTAGCTACTACCAAAATTTTTCTGCTTTAGAGGTTCTATCCAGTTTTGAGACGTTTGCGACAACTATCTTATGGACCTTGCCCTGCAAACCAAAACTACACCGCTCGCGAAATCGTATATATATGCAAACTCATAATCTGTTGTCCACGAACGGCAATTTAGTTCGATCGTCTTTGAATATTAATGTGGTTACCGTTCAATCGGCATGTGCATCGGCGCCTCCAGGACTCTAGCACCTGCAACTCTCCTTTCACCTTCTCATAATCTTTTATCAACTCCGCAACGTTGATCGAGTTTTCATGGTCTCCCAGCCTAAAAGTCGCTTTGTTGCAAGTTTCTCTTTCTCTCTCTCTTTCTTGTTTGAGGTGAAGAATATCGTCCCTAAGCGATATCAACTCTTGTTCTTGTTGGTTCAACTTCTTTCCGGCTGCTTCTAACGCTTGATTCATTGATATCAGTTGAGCAACTGCATCTTGTTTCTGCTCAGAAAGATTGACGATGCTTGCTCCTAATTTTCTGTTTTGCTCCTGTACATGCGCGAGGTTTTTTGTTACAAGGTTGGCCACATCCTGCTTCTCAAGGAAATCATGCTGGACGAGAGGACTGGCGTTTGCCCCCAAGTTACAGGGTATTTCCGTGCAAAGTTCGTTCAAATTCTTTTTTGGACGAACTTTGATGGTTTTTGCTGTATCCGCAAAACGGAGTGTTGATTCTGTTTCTTCCATTGACGCAGGACTAACGTTGCATATAATAGAAACGTATGCATTTCCCGCGAAAGAGTTCTGCAGGAGTCTCGTCAGCTTCGAATTTCGAAAACCAATGTGCTTTGAAAGCTGACTGCCTGACTTGTGACTTTCTGATATATCGCTACTGCTTGACGAAGAATGACTCAGCTGTTGTATTACTCGAGCTAAAGCGGATAGGGACGTATTGATCTTCGTGGCTTCTTTGAACGTATCTCCCACAGCACCACTTTGATCAACCTTCTCGGAACCCGCCAAGTCAACCAAATTCAAGATGGAACTTGTTACTGTTTTGCTCAATTCCGAGGTGCCAGCTCCTCCGAGGTCCGGTTTACCGATACTTTCTATTCGGATGCTCATTATTGTATGGGACCTTGAGCTGTCCCCGTTCAATTTAGTCGTAGCCACTTTTCTTGCTCTTTGAAGACGTTTTGCAGCTGTCATCATCTCTTCAATTGTGAATATTTGAATTTCATCGGCGTCTCTAGGCACCACAACTCCGTTGCTGTCTTCGAATATTTGACGAACTTCTTTTGGTTCATCCGTTGAGTGGTCCCAAACTTTTTCGTTATGTATTTCTAACAGGGTCATCCTGGAATAAACGTTGAAAAACAAATCTTCAAGGGTTAACAATATTCAGCACGAAAAATGGAATAACTGTTCATACCGGAGAAAGTATTGTCGGCTCGGGTTGGTTTCAATTTTTCTATAAATGTCACTGGCAGTCAGGGTAATTAAACCAGGATTCTTTTCATTACCGTACATTGTGTAAGTTTTACCTGCCAGGAGCGCAATCGTTAAACGATTGTAAGGCAATCTAACGTCAATCAAACTTACCGGATGAAGTTTGGCCATAGCACATGATGGCACCGTTGAATCCTTCAAATGAATTATGAACGACTTGCTTCACAGCCTGATCGTATATTTGCATCGTGGGAATTTCTTGATCGAATACGTGATCGTATGTATACGACTTTTGAAAATACCGAGTTCCAGGCAAGACGTAGTGGATACTGTTCCCAGTGCATTTCCAGAACTCCAACTCTAAAATAACAATCAAAAACACGTTCGATGTTTTCCCTGATTGTCCTTCTTTTCGTTTGCTCACCTTGAAGTTCTTCCTCCCGCGAGACTAGCGGGCGAACCCTGATTGACACGGCAACTTTGTTTATTGTAGTGGCCATCGTGCTGTACTTTCTTTTTGTCGGAATGTCAACTTCCTATCCAAACAATTTCGATGTTCGAAAGACAATATTTTGGCTAGAACTGTTCGTGTTTGTTCCAAAAGTAGTCAAAAGCAACTGAGAAGAAATAAAATAACATTCGAATCAGATTCAAAGTCAAACATCGTTTCCAAAGTAACATACAAACAAATGTTCGAGAATTTCCCGTGAAAATTCTGTGTGAGGCGGTCGACAACACGAAGCAGTCTGGGGTAAGGTACAAGTGGCATGGAAAGAAAACATTGGAAAGTTTCTCTCGATTTCTTTCAAGTTTGTGGAGCTACTCGCTTTGAGTTCGAACATCGGGACTGTAGTTAAGTTAGTATGCTCACCCAATAATTAATTTTCCATCGAAAACAAAATGTAGTTCTCATGCAATGACGAAAAGAAGTCATGCTGCTGTAACCTGACACGTCAAAGTAGGATTTGTGATGGAATCTGCTCGTTTTATGCTGAGGTTCTGGGCCCCAATCATTTACGTTTCCTACTTTTTTTATTTTCTTCCTTCACGATCACGAAGGACGCAGTGATGCTTTATTCCCTTACAAAACTTCAATTCTACCTCCAGATTGTCAAAAAAAGAAGGTCGTTCGAGGAAGAAGAAAACGTACCGGACTTGTAACGATATTCGTTGTGAACTGCATTCTGTGAGGAGTTTGCTGGCGACTTGAGCTGTATCGGAAAACCGGAGCAGGTAGGAGCTCTTTGCCTTGCAAACTAGAAGAAAGCTATGAGAAAACAAATTCCACACCTGTATCATTCGCTTGCAAGCGGCTACCCTCGTTGCAGGCTATGAAAGCCAGAACAAGTTCCAAAAGCAGAAAGCTTTGAAACATGGATTGACTGACTCAGATTATCATGAAGCTGACAAAGAATTCAATTGGATAGAGCACCATCTATTGGACATTCCCTTTCGAAGGAAGTTTATGATTCTGAATTACCTTGCATTCTCCATTATGACTTTATCAAACCTCACAACAATATATACATTTAGTGATTCTGGTATCCAACCCTTTGCGTCCCACGGAGATGTTCAAACGGCAGAGCCAATAGCGAGCTTCTTCAGAAATACCGATCAAGTCACGAATTGTGTTATTTCCGCAACATCCAACATTCCTTTGTACTACTCACCTAAGATGTGAATATAATCAAGATCAGCTACTCTGAAACAGCCACAACCTTTAAGTTTAGTAGTTGGTAAAACAAGACGTAACCAGATTTGTGTAGATGCTTGTGGTGACAATTTGAAATTCAAAATTGTCCCGGGAAGGTTTTCGATCTGCTCAGGATGTGTAGTATAGTTTACATTGCTTGACTTGTATTTTTCCTATCTGTTGACAATATGAAGGTGTGAGGTTAATTACTCATGTATGTTTCATGCTTCAGCGATTGGGTGGTCTCTAAATGGCTCACCAAGGTTAGATTTCAAACTTTTTCAGCCCTGCTCCTGCTCATTGATGGGAACCAATCTTCTGCTCCATTTTATACTGCTGGTTGCTTCAGAATTCATTTCTTCCCGGTTCTTCTGTTTGGTTTATGAGGTTTTTACTTCCAGCTGCATGTTTCTGGGTTGCTTGTATCACTTTGGCTGAGGTTGGGTACTAATCCTAAACTACATCTGCAGGTCACACCGCCAAATCATACAGTCCACGGGTCTAAAGAGCAACGCCATCTAGTGGTCATCATTCAACTGACTTACATCCTCTTTCGACGATATTGATTCGAATCCCATTCGGATTGTACAAAAAGTTGCTAAAGCCGGTCAATGCTGCTCATGAAAAGGAGCAAAAGGGTTACAGTAACGGAACACCTACGGGCCGTCCGAGCAATCGAATCTTGGTCTGATCGAATGAGTACTGATATGATTATCTTTGTGTCTTTTGCAGGTGCATACGACAGCTATTAGAAATCTCACGCAAGTCCTTCACAGATGGCGATTTTTGCAGCAAAGGAATGAAGTTAGATAATGAACCACATATCAAACTGATAAAAATCCTAAGCTAAGATTTTATTAATTGACTAGGTACTGAGAGGCGTTCCGGACGCTATAACACTGGTTTGCTTGCACGCCACCGTCCACACTTCGCCAACATCAGGTTTAATCAGTTTTGTTCAAGTGGTGATAACGCCAGTGCGAATGCCAGGCACCTCCGCTTTTGTGCCCTCGGTCACACTTCGGACACGTCCATACACCGTTAATCGGCTGGACATAGGGAACTGGTCCAGACCCAGCGTTCCCTTTCCTTTCTGTAATGGAACATATGTATATTTTGGAACTGTCTCCTTGATTTGTTTGTGTTTAGAACGCTTACGTTTCGGGACCTTCACATTTGGCGGCGCCGAACTATTTTCCATGGAGTAGCTGCTCCCCGGTAGCGCCTCATCGTGGTTAGTAACTAAGAGCCGGAGTTCACCCTTGTACAATCCAGTAGATTCGTCAAAGAGCAGCATTCGGCTCCCTGGTTTGGTGACCGTCGAAGCTGAGTTGGTTCGAGTGTATTCCCTGGATACTGCAGGTGCTTGCGTATTGGTAACATCAACGGACTCACTCAAATTACTAGTCTCCAGGTGACCCGGTACCGAATGTGAATGAGGAACTTGATGTTCGGTTGTGGAACACACATTACTCTCCGCGGTGGGTGGGTGATTTTTCTACGTCCACAATGGTCAACTAGTACTAGTAAGTTCAGCAGGGTTCAGGATTGAAAAGGGTCATACTTGAATTACCGGAGTTTCTGCAAGTTGGCTTCTTTGATATTGAATATCGGCCATCGTAAGGCCTTCTTGGAAGTTTGTCTGCCCTTGGTCGAGAGCGGTCGAATTTACAGTTTGAGCTCCGGCCGTATTTCCCACGGAATAACAGCCAGGGAATTCCAGGCTGTGATCCGAATCTCTGGATTGTAGTTCGAAGCCCTGAGAGGTTTGCGGTGCTTTTTTGCACACTTGAAAAAGGAATGAGGTAAATCAATTTCTTATCATGGAAGTGAGAAGACTGAAGGTAAACTCGTTTTGCACCTGACGTAACATCATCCAATTCTGAAGCGATCGAATGGTTTTCTCCGCCAACGTTCGAATTTAATATACACCTTAGTGCCTCGACATCAACCGTACCTGGTGCAAAACCAACAAAATCACGGCATCAAAAATCTGCGTAAATTAAATGAACTCCCGTACAATACCTTGGTTCGTATCAATCAATGCTTTCAATCGCGTTATCAAATTGCTATGGACATCCGCAGCAGGCTCCAATGGATCATGAACGATTGAATTTTGGGTATTGACCGTATTTCTGATGGCGCTTTCACTTTTTCGCTGCAGGTCTAATTTCATCGAAGAGTTCATCGCTGTATCCAAAACTATGGGCAATCCACTATCAACATCGGCATGCTTTTCTTCAAAGTGCTCTTCTTTGCGAAGGTTAGCTACGGATTGTAATCAATCTAGAGACAACTTGTTGGAAGATCTCGTGTATAGTTTTGAAAAGAACCAACCTTTAGCAGTGTTCTGTTGATGCTCCACCGAATCGCTTGAAAACGATTCACCAAAATTTGTTCTTGCACTTGTATACTCTCTTTCAATCGGAACTGCGTTCAAAAATGTAAGGTTTGAAGATTTCAATAAAGTTTGGATAAAGCGGAAGTCAAATTTTACATATACTTCGGCTGATCGCGGAGCAGTCTTGAGTAAGGCAAGAGGATCGAGTGTTTGGATGATCGTCGAAGAGGAAGCTATCGTCGTCTAAAGGATCAATTGTGAGTTTTCCTGGCTCTGGATTTGAACCAAAGTTATTATATAGGTTTTCAGATGGAACCGAGCAAAAAGCGTAAGAGGAAAAACATTACCTGTCAGTCCCAAAGTGTATGGATTCAGTGTTGTCCCAGGAATATCACGTATTGCTGTCTCGATCACCCGATGCAATTTCTTCACGTTCAAACGTTGTTCGTATTCCGGAGACAAAACGTTGAAAGAGGCCTCGGGATCTTGGAGGCCAACTTGAACAGCTTCATTAGACGCATTTTCGTCTTCTACCACAGACCTCGGCTTGAATGAATATTCGAACAATTCATTGCGAGATTCATATCGTCCCGGACCGACGTCGGTGCGTTCTGTATTGTTCACGTCATTCCTGTAATCGGCTTCCGAAATATCAATGGAAGCATAATTGTTCAAGGTTTCATGTTCACTCGCCATCGTGATATTGTATTCAAGATGATCCTGTCCTGCTTGCCTAGTCTGACGGGCTACGGAGACGATATTTCGTTCACCTGTTGCGTCACCAGAGACTGTCGAAGCAGCCACTGACTCTTCAGCTCTGCGAAGTTCCGCTCTTGCGGTTTCCATGGATTCAGCAAATATTGAAAGAAGCTTTTTCCGGCTCAGCTTGTTTCTATGCGCGCCATTCAGTTTTTTGATGTCACCGTATTTGACAATATTATCCCAATTGTTTCTTTCCAAATATTTCTCCTCGACTGATTCCCTGCAACCGTTAAATTGAGCTATTTAATCAATCGAACAAAAAAAGGCGGACCTTTAGGCCGAGGGACTCACAGTTGGTTGCTTCCTCCCCAGCTAACGACAACCACAAGAGGTTGTGTTGAAACAATTTCTTCCACAATTGATGGCCAATAGTTCCATCCTTTCAGTTTGGCGAAAACGATTTCTCCCACCTTTAGTTCCATTTTATTCTTTTGACGTTCATACAGAACAACACTTGCAACGTAAGCTCACGCAGACTAGAATGTGATGATTCAATTTGCCGCTTTGATACCAATTCATATGTTGATAAGACAACATAGATGCGTACATTCGCATTATTTTGATATGAACATTTTCCATTTGACGTCGAATGTGCAATCTCAGTTCAGGCTCTTGTTTCGATAATTGTGTGAAATCCATTTACAACCGCTTTTGGCTTGTTCGCAACAGCGCCAATGGGATCACATTTGGTATGACACTATAAGCGTGCTCTTCAAGTACATGGCTGGTGGCTCTGATTTTGTCTTTCCGTGTATGGAATCTAAGGCGAAAAATGGGTCTCCAGGTAGACACGAGCATCCACGCATTCAGATCGGTACGAGCATGTAACAGTTTCATCATATATTTCTATTTGGTTGAACTTTCGTAGCGTAAAATTTTGGTGTTACTGAATGTAAGACTTTCTCACTATAAGAGATACTCGTATCGTTTTATGGAAATAAATAATCGTCAGCGTTTCTTGATGACTCGGAATTACCAACGGTTTCGACCGATACTCGTATCTTGCATTGGTCTTTATTCTGCGTTGCAATCTCTCATGATTTCTCAAGTCCTTCCCCACCTAACCCAGCCTTCCTTTCGAAGGCTGTAGTTGCCCAACTTTAGGAGCATTTTGAGAACCTCTTGCCCGACTTCATATTCGAACACGCCAATGTCTTCAACCAGCAAAATCATAGCCTCTGGGTCCACATATTAACCGGTCTCATTCCGGGGAATCCTCTAAAGCGTTTCCGGGCTTCCACAGGGATCAGCGTTTGGCTTCACAGTCTTTTAGCTGCTGTTGTTGATTATTTTAGGGTGTTGTCGAGAATATTATACACTGTTCAATTCATTCATGTTCTGTTTTCGCACATCGCTGTATTTTCTCCTGATCTTTGTCACCTGCTGAATAGCGCCATTTCCAAAACAGCAAACCTTCTTCAGGATATCCAGCTACTTGCCGGAAGCGAGATATCGTCCTATCTTAAGACCTCGTCATAGACACCGTTCAATTAAGTGACAACCAGCATACGCAGAAACGCTTAGCTCGATAAATTCTCCACCAGGTTGATTCCAGAATCTCATTGTCCTCAACCTTTACTCTGTGTAATTTTGCACAACCATCTGATTGGGTTTTTTCATCACGACAAATTCTAATTTTGAACTCGAAATGGTTTCAAGTCAGGCTACTTTGGCTTCAAATTCACATCGGTAGGAAATATAACTTTGGGGCTTGCAGGTGAATGAGATGTATCTTTTTCAGAAATTTTCAGCCAGAGAACGTAGAAATTGTATATTTTGTTTGGTGGCACTCTGTATAAAAGCCTACTTAAAAACTGGCCCAGCTTTCAGTAACTCCTGAAACTCATAGCACTAAAAGTCCGTAACTATGACTCTTCGACGTCCTCGAAAAGTTTAGTCGAAATCAGGGATACTCTGTCCGATCCACTGCGGCATTCGGAAAAGTGTCATAGTTAAGTTACCGTCTTGTCAACAGGGCTCTGACCAGCACAGAAGCAGTTGCCCAAACCGGTAGTCACTTTTCTCCTACTAAATGGGTATTGCTCAGCTTCCCCAATAGATTATGTCAAGGTTTGGTGTATCTATGAAACCAAAATTAGCTGAATGTAGCTGCTTGATCCTTTTCATAATGGTTTCTCGAGTTTCAAAAAACTCCTTTTTCACTCAAGTGATAGATACCATTCCTACCTCACTGTCGCTGGAATGTGATCAGTCGTATTCCACCCTGGACTTTGCGCTGGAGCTTCAGACATTGTACCGGTCAAGGATTCCGCAGATGAGAAGTTATCAAAGCTTGATAGGACCTTGGGTACAAATAATCAGTTCAGATTCATTGCCCATTGTTTTTTAAGAACGGAACTTTGCGTTCACTGCCTCTCACAAGCTTCTCGAACAAGATCGACGACTGAAAGGAAACCGAACAGAATAAGTCTCCTTGGTTTACTAAGAACAGCCACTTAGTACCAATCATCTGTACTTCAACGGACGTTCGACCGTGACCTTGCTCTCACACAGCGTCCCTGAGCAAATCCGTGATCAGAAAACTTTAAGCAGTTTTGAAGCGCTCTATCGTGTCTACGTTTGTAGTCGTTAACCACAATTTGAACTCGCATCTAGAAGTTACTAGCTTTTGGCTAGTCTATCGCTCATTATACACTGTTTAACTTTTGCAAAAAATATTGCGACACGTCACGAAAGGATCCAATGTCATCCGTTGAATGATGGCAATGCGCATCTACAAAATTATTGAATCAGACAGCGAAACTCCCCCCCCCAAACGGCTCGAAAACCATCAATGGAACTCGTTTAACTTATTGAACGTCTTCCGTTGGTATCATGAGGGAATAATGCTGCACTTGGGATCCATTACAGGTTGTCTCTTGAGAACGCAAAATTCACCGTACACGGACTTACAGTATCAGGTATTTAGCCTCCAGTCCAAACGTTGAGCAGATCCGACCGCCATATCTTAATTACCATCCTGTATCTGAAAACTTGTCCGAGAACATTATCCTGAAAACCTTGAATTTCATATCCATGTACAACGTTGGAATCCCATCATCAACAGGCTCTTTGGTCCTCACAGCTCCTGGAGGCACTAGCTCCATCGCCAATGCCGCGGAGAACAGCGACAAAAACGTTGAACTACTGGGAACGTTCGTATGAACTGAATTTTTGGCAACCCATTGACAATAGTCTTTGTCAAGCTACAAGCTCCTGCTAATATTTGGAATCCGAATGCAACGTCGATGGGAAAACGTGAAGGGACGCCGCAAACGTCGAAGCATTTCTCTAAAGCCCTGGAGGATGCGACCGAATTGTAGCCGAGTGAGCCAGGCCTAGAATTAAGGAAACTGTGCGTGCACCTCACCTCAAGAACCCAATGCGGATCCGAATTCCCTGAAATCAGCTTCCTTTCATTGTATCCATGGCAGGGCTTTTCATTGTTTACCCCGAGTCCAGTTTCGGTTTCCTTCTTCTGTTGAGAAGAATCCTTACCAACTCTGAAGGCATCTTGGACCTGCAACCGAGGGGGATCTTCTGTATCAGCGGTCTTTTGAATTATGAATGTTCGTGAGTCTCATGTTCCGATCCGTATTGTTCTTGGCTCGAAACACACTTCAACCTTGACAAACGAAAGCTCAACAAACTCGAAATAATTCGGTCCCCAACAACAGAAACTCTATTCAAGCCAAGTGTGTGTGAAATTGTTGTCACTCCAATCTCGTTACTTTCGTTTCGGTATTCACGTGAATCAATTTGTTCGAACGGTGTCGAAATGAACGGGACAGACTGAATTGAATAGTCACCCAAGTTTCGGGTGACGGGATCCTTCCACAAGACCGCGAATCCGGCCAACAGAATAATCCAGTAACAACCGTATTGGTGCAGCAACTCTGTCGACGAAACCATGTGACTCGTGTTCCGATCCGTATTTTTCTTGGCTCGAAAGACCACTCGACCTTGACAAACGACGACAAGCTAAAGAAACTCGGAATCATTCGGTCCCCAACAGCAGGAACTCTATTCAGGCCAAGTGTGTGTGAAACGGCTGTCACTCCAATCTCGTTACTTTCGTTTCGGTATTTACGTGAATCGATTTGTTCGAACGGTGTCGAAATGAACGGGACAGACTGAATTGAATAGTCACCCAAGTTTCGGGTGACGGGATCGTTCCACATGACCACGAATCCGGCCAACAGAATAATCCAGTAACAACCGTACTGGTGCAGCAACTCTGACGACGAAACCATGTGACTCGTGTTCCGATTTTTGGAATCTGCACGCGGACTTGAGCTGCTGAAATCTGAAATCGGATCACGAATTTTGAAATCTGAAGTCAGACTTTGGCTTCTGAAATCTGAAATAGGACTTCAGCTTCTGAAATCTGGAATCGGATTCAGAATTTAGGAATCTGAAGTGTATCTGGCTTCCGAAATCTGAAATCGGACTTTAGCTTCCAAAATCTGATGTCAGACTTGAGCTCCTGGAATCTGAAATCGGACTTTTGCTTCTAAAATCTGATGTCAGACTTGAGCTTCTGAAATCTGAATTCAGACTTTTGCTACTAAAATCTCGGATTCCGATTTTTGGAATCTGAAGTCGGACTTGAGCTTCTGAAATCTGCAATCGGATTCCGATTTCTGGAATCTGATGTCGGACTTTGGCTTCTGAAATTTGCAATCGGATTACGATTTTTGAAATCTGAAGTCAGACTTTGGCTTCTGAAATCTGGAATCGGATTTAGAATTTAGGAATCTGAAGTCTATCTGGCTTCCGAAATCTGAAATCGGACTTTAGCTTCCAAAATCTGATGTCAAACTTGAGCTTCTGAAATCTGCAATCGTATTCCAATTTTTGGAATCTGAAGTCGGACTTGAGCTTCTGAAATCTGAAATCGGATTCCGATTTTTGGAATCTGAAGTCGGAC
>JAQGBJ010003063.1:0-13929 GCA_034698345.1 Sphaeridia pumilis
TGGAGAAAACGATTTATAGTTATTCTAGTCTCGCCACTTTCTATTATCTCGTGAACTAAAGAAAGCACTATATGGCCATGGCAGATAGTGAATACCTCGGCAGAAAGAACGGATCGAGTGTTAGCTTCCTCTTTTGCTCTTGTACTTTCCCCATTACTTTCTTCCACCATTTAGCACAAAATCCTGTTACATAAATAAGCTCCACAAAAACGAGCACCAAGCCAGAAAAACAGAAGGAAAACTAGAAGGAAGAGCACCAATCTCAGCCTCTCATGTTACGCAGCATTAATTTTGGCCAAAGGGATGAGGCTAGTTTTGGCATATTATTTTTTGGGGCTAGAGGTTTTGTTAGAGGTTTGCTAGTTTCCTAGCTCAAATTGTAGCTCTGAAATATTCTGGATATTTTTCACAAGTATGTTATTTGCCCGGTGTTTTCAATTTCGATAATTTTGCTTGTTACAGACGAGCAAATATTGAGTTTCGGCAAGCTTCAGAACCGTAATGTATTCCTGTTAAATTGATACTTCAAGACCTGAAACTTGTCCCACTGTGAAACCACTTTTTTCCCGGAAACACACCAAACGACCGGCTTTTCGTCGTTTTCGCGACATGATTACCAGTTCAATCACGCCCACTGGAAACAAGCTTAAAACTTTGCAACTTTTTGCCTGACTGAACAGTAAAATTTGCTGGCTGCTATTGACATGGTGATTTTATTGTACCAAGTCTTTTCGTGGAAAGTTGCAAAAAATGAGGCTTTCCCGGCTTGAATTGTGGGCAGTAAAAAGAAGCAATGGCAATCTGAAAGGCAAACCAAATATGCAATTTTGCCTGTTCAAAACCAAATCAAACTCCACGTGCCTGTACAAAATTCGAAATAATTGGGATATTTATTCGAAACTGTCAATAGCATTACGGTTCGCCGATTCAGCTAATTACATTGAAATATAAGCGGAAGTTATCGTGCCACAAACCACATGAACCGAAAAGTTTGCGGAAATTTGATCGGCTTCGTTTCTCAGTGGAACAAAGCTTTTGTAGTATACCACTACATTCTGGTTTCCGGAATACAAACAAAATTACAATTATAATTTGGACAGAATCAAGTGGAGCTGATAATGACGACAGAATTCAAGGACAAAATTATTGGAAGAAATTTCTCTTGAAAATTATTTTAGAGTGAAGAAGAGCGAAATTGACTGACGGAGAGACTCTTAATTTCCAGCTTCTCACTGTATCAGTGTAGGATCAGAGATGCTCCAAAAGTTCTAAAGCAAACAAAGCCAAGTAAGTGGGCTATTAGTTGCCAAGCTAACTGGATTTGAGTGGCGATGAGAAGAGGACTAGAAAAGTCAACAAGATGTGAACAAGAAGAAGACTTTGCGAAACGGAAACTTCCATAGTGTTTGTTAAGCAGCTGAAATGTCTGAGAGATTAGCAGAAACTGCAACTAACTTCCTCTAAGCTTTCGCCAGGAGTCATGTACTTTTGGCGTCAACTTTTAGACACTTTAACGATGCCGGAAATGAGCGTTTTAACAAGTTGTGTTCAAACGAGTCTAGTTGATCAAAATGGTCATTTCCCAAGTTCAGAGTTCACAACAGGGCAGTTTCATTACTTAATGTCATTTTTGGAGACGGATTTGTATAACTTTATGCGTGCAATGGAGCCCGCCAACAGGAAAAACATCCAAATATATTTGAACATGAAAACATTTCTTCTTTTGAACTCTACTTTGATCTTGGATACAATGCAGGAAACTGCATTGGACAATCGGAAATGGGATTGAAAATTCCTTTGATTGTAAATTCAGAGTTTGTCGACAGGACGTTATCGTTTCTTGTACAAACTTCATTCTAGTTCTGTGTACAATTGTTCGGTATGTAATTTATGTAAACTTGGCATTGCTGTGGTAAAATAGGAAAAATACTGAAACCTGAAACACGTGCCCAATCCAGTTTAATCGAGGATATGTTTACCTACCCTCTGCATTACAAAAACAACATTTTACGGTGAAAGTGAAGAAACTTTCACCTGAAAACTTGGGTGAAGAGGAGCTGGAATTAGAATTAGGTAACGTGGGTAAGCCACACTTCAGTCAGTTTTAACCCAACCTGAAGTTTTCAAACAAGTAGGGAAGAATGAAGGGAAACGCTCCAAGAAAATCCAAAGGTTTCCTTTCACCCTCTGAGATAAGATTACTTTCTGCATTTTCTTGACTCTAATTTACACCCCGCCGGTTCATCTCCCCTCGGAACGTAATTTGATTTGGTGTTGTGTCGGAGGTTTTTGGTAATTTAAATTGGTGAGAAGTTTCGGAGGAGATTTTAAGAACAGGTTCGAAATAATTTTAGTCAGCTATGCAGTCAGAAGCTTTGTTGAGAATCCAAAAACTAGTGTTTATGAGTTGTAGAGAGAAGTGAATACTTCAAAATTTACTGATTGTTGTAATTGTCAACAGAAACAACACAGACTGTTGATTGCCCAATGCCATGTATTTAAATTTTATCAAAAAGTAATTTTAGAACCACCCACAGTAAAGACTGTAATCGTAAAGATATTTGTTTCTCGTCACAAAACTTGACTATAAGTTTTGTTGGGACACAATAAAACAAACACCTCAATATCTTGTATTTATTCACCAACCGTGTAATTTTTATGTGCCTTAAAATTGGCCGCTACGGACTAGCAATTGTTCCATGTCTATTCAGACGAATGCTTCTTGTACTAATGTATATATATATTGCAAGGCTAGACAAACTCTCCCGGTTGAGCAATTTAAAAGACATTAAAACGACCATTAAACATAACAAGCGCTGGTTGTGAAAAGTCGAGATAGTTTACACATAGCGAGTAAATTGGTTCGCTTTATGACCAATAACTTACAGAACGCGTGCCACCGTCTGCCTTAGAAATACATGACTCAAAAACCAAAAGTTCGGTTCGAAACGACGTGGAACTCGTAATAATCGTCATATGTTTTCAACAGTTAAAAAACACTTTCTTCAAACTGATTGAATCGGAAACTCAGGCTGCAGCAGTAGACTGCATTTGCTCATGCGAGAAATTTTCTCCTGTAATAAACAAAAAGTGAAAACAATATGTAAGTGTCTAATAAAGGAATGGCGTTACAAATGGGAATTTTTCGGGGAGGAGAAACAAGTTACATGATTTTTATCCCAAGAAACAGAACTTTTGAAACAACGATAGCTCTCGTACGTATCTAAAGCTGTCAAACTTTTTTAGCCTATAAACTTGAGTTCGTAGCTGGAATTGGCGGGGCGGGCGGTGTCGAGAGTTTGAACAAAATTAGTTTCCCGCCAGCAAAACTTTTGATTTTTCGAAAAAACAATGTATTTGTCTGGACCCTTAGGCAGCTTGTCAAGGTGGTTTACAGAAGCCCAATTTCAAAATTTGCTACAGCATAAAGTGTTATCACTATACTTGAAATGCATACCGTAAAATATAATTCGAAGAAAAGAGTGCGACTTTTTACTCTTTCCGCCTCTTTTAATTATAAAACCAGGAGTGTAAAAAATTTCATGAAAAAGCGACAAGATTAACGCATGTCCATTTATCATAGAGGGCAGAAGACGTGGCCTGCTGTGTATGAGAAAGCTTATTATTAGGGTTAATCCATGTTGGCAGGATCGGCGAGACTTGTTTTCTCCCATAAAAAGTTGTAACGTTTAAAAGTGTCGCCTCTGTGTAAACTATCCACGTTTACTACAGCAGTTTTACTTGTGAAACTAACGGAAAAAGTTACACGTCACAAAAGTTTACTTGTCGGAGGTTTTTGCTTAAGGGCACGTCTGGCTTACCGTTGCCCTCATCAACTTGAAAATATCAGAATTTTTTCAAAAGTCGCCTCAATTCTAAAAGTGCGACAAGTTGTCTATCTTGTTGATACAAAATTACGACCAGGCCAGAAGGCCATAAGAACGGAAGTGAACGGAAGTTTAAAAAAGGCGCTGCCTCCGCAATTCAGAGTGTGTATGTTGTATACGGTCCAATGTTTTTGTATACGTGTTTCAAAAGGTTGGAAAAAAGTGAAAAGTGGGTATGTATCAAGCTGGCAACGTCAGTATAATTCGTTCCTGGAAAAAACTTTCCAGCAATCCTCCTCATGTACATAAAAAGTAACGTCTCCGCCACCATTTGTCAACAGTAGGATTAAAAGTGACGTGTAAAAATTAAGGATTCAAAGTAGACGTCGTCGGCATGTGTCACAAGTTGGTTTCCAGAATTTACATTTGTCTTCTTGTAGTAGTATATAGTACAAGAAAATTGCGAAATTTTTTGGTAGACATGTCTGTGAATGAAATTTGCAAGAGTAAAAGAGTACATAAATTAATTGCGTAAGAGCTTTTTCCTGGGGACAAGACGAAAGAAAACAGTTTTTGGCAATTGTGCTGGAAATGAACGAGCTGTGACTGCACTTGACAGCTGCGGAAATTTGGAGACAAAATGTTTTTGTATTGGCCCGACAAAACATGGCAGTTCTCAAAATATTATTTTTGTTGTTGTCGCAAAACATCATGTCTCTCAAAGTACAAAGTAAATTCGACCGCCAAAGGTTTCACAGCTGAGGTCCTGTCGGCAAGGAGGCCTCAAAAGTGGCGTACAGTAATGTAGCCCCACACAACTTGAAAATCGGCAAGAGGACTTGGTTTGCAAAGAACATTTTTTATATTGCTCGCCAATCGAATTATGTTTCAGAGTTTTAAATTTACCCGCTCGAATTGCCAAATACATTTTTAGCTCCTGCCGCTGACGTCTACGTCCAGGATGAGATACAATTCCCCAAGGATTCTGGAAATTGAACGACATCTGGTTTGTTGAAGACTCATCGCCCTACGTCTATTTGTTGACATTTGGAATTTGTCCCATTTGTAACTGGGACTGAATGTCTCTGAATGTGACGCAATCAATTCTGTCTCCTCCGCTAAAAGAGTCGGTAATAATAACAATAATAGTCGTGGCGGAAACCGCAAACCAATCATAAAGTACACAAAGAAAGTGGTTGATAGAAAGCAAATTGTTTCCCGATTTCTCTCCTCTCGCTCTCTCGTGTTATCTTTTATCGTATATATTTTATTCTCGATCGTGTAGTTGTTCCTCTTTTTCAACACATCAGCCTATATTCTAAGGCATTCAACCGACAACGGAATGAGGCTTTACAAACTTAAATCCCGACTCTTGTTTACGTAATAAATGAGGAACAAAAGTTTGTATTGTCCGATTTGAGGTGTTGAGGAAATTGAAGAAATTTGTCTTCCTGCCAAACTTTTGCCACCTTCAGAGTGAAAAGTTTGAATAGAATCAGCAACACGTTAGCTTTTGCAAACTGTATTCTAATTCAAATGCATGCAAGTTTGCAAACTTGTGAATAAATATAGCGCCAAGACCAAGTTCGGAGAACCGCAAGATCTAAACGCCCATCGGAAATAGGAATTTAAGCACCGTTTGATTGAATGTAAGCGGGAAGTAAAGAAATGAAGAAGAAAGTGATGGAAAATTGAAAACAAGTTTTGGTCAGATTTATACCGCCTAGTCTCTCAAGTTTGAATTGAGGTTTCTTTGAAAGAAAGTTAAGAAACGTTAAGCTGTCGAGTCGATCTCAAAAAGCGCCTATAAGAACTTAGATACTTTTTATGATGCATTTTCAGCAATTCAACTTATGAAAATGATAACAGTAACAGTTACGATACTGGCGGTGACAGCTTTCGAGAAATAGAAATTCGGTCATTTCTTCGATGGTCGCGGAATTTCTTGCAAAAGGGTGGGTGCTATCTAACTGACTGAACGAACCTTGGGCGCAAATTTACAAATTCCAATTTTAATTGACTACTGCCAATAATTTGAGGTGGACGGAAATGACCATTTGATTAAATTTTTCCACCTCGAATTGCCTAGGAGGGAAACTATTCTTCTTTACATCTAAATTCTATACCGCGTATAGCTGCAGCGCCATAAGGATAAAGTAGCGTAATAAACTGGTTTGTACTTACGTTCCTGAAATTCGCGAAATTCTTCCAACGTCTAATTGCAAAACCGTCAATACTGGGAGTCGGTCCTCCAATTAATTACCATCCGCCAAAACGGCAATTTCAGACATTGCAAAACAGTTAATCATAGTCACTGACCACAGGATTCTGCAAATGTTTTAATTAATACAGTTTTCAGGAGCCCGTTTCTGTAGAGCATATGCCAGAAAATGTACTGTGCAAAAGTAATTAGTCGCAGTGCTTGAAACTTGTCAAAAACTTGTGTGCATTTATACACAAAAACTGTTTTCATCAAATAAGTTATTCTGCAAAGGGATCCCGATGCGGAATATTTTGGTGGTGCGAATATATTTTCACTCGAAGTACTTGCACTACTTTCTCGCAATATATTTTTTTGTCCAGCGAAACGACGCTTTCACAATTAAAGTTTACAGATTATGCACCACTGCGGATTCGGCAATAGAAATGCCATGCCATAGATGGAAAAAATTTCAATGTCAATACTTCTGAAATTGCCGGCCAAAATCACTGTTTTACTGCTGGCCGATGGAGAAAGGATGCGTAGTACAGGATGAGCCGGAATAAATATTCTATTCGATGTATCTATCTTTTTCTTGTTCTTCTTCTCCTTAGTGCACTACGGTAATGGCCGGGCATTTGGCAAATCTCCCGGGAATCGGTCAATCTGAGCGGCTTGGTGGTCGCACGGAAGAGAGAGGTTGATAGATTTACTTACTTCGGCGCCGATGTTTTTTCTCACGTTCGACACGTGCAGCACTGATCTTTTTACGTTTTCAGAGTACCTGAATTTTTTGCACAATTTTTAAGCTAGTTTAATGAGTTGTGTGAAACTGAACCTTACTCAAAACTTTGTTTGCATTTTTTCTCTCCCGTTGCAAAATCAATATACAGTAAATTTCACACGCTGACAGTCGCAGAAACTCAAGTGGACATTAAAGCCGTCCTGCAGATTTCTGCAATCTTTTTTTCCCCGACCACAAGTATACACGTTTCCGAGAGGTACTCACACTCTTAGGGCAAGAACCGCACTGAAGGCCTGAACTGGAATTGGGGGAAAGTTACCCCCTGGATTTCTGGTATCTGCTGCTGCTGGAACGCTGCCGCCGTCGCTGGAGAAAAGTTGCTTCTTCGGTTCACAAAACTACGGAGCAAATGAGACGTGTGTGTGGCTGGGGCTGGAGAACTGGCTTGAGCTGCCAAAAGCGGGAAAAGAATTGGGTGGATTTGGACTCGACTGTGGAAACTGGCTGGAGAACATGTACGGGATGGAACGAGCGACAGACAGGAATCGAGAGGCAGGAAAAGACGGTAATGTAGCGGGAGACTATGACGGAATAAGTCAAAAGAGATTTTTGGCAAGCGACAAGACCAAAAGACCACGAGAAGCTCGTTCCAGCCCTGACAACATGTTGTTCTCACATCTGTTAACTGAATAAATTCAACAAGAGAAAAACATGCTCAAAATTCATTCTGCGAGTGTGTCGCAACTTTGCACACACAAACCAGCAAACAAACAAACGAAACGTGATGATCCGCAGCAGTAAAAGTCCCAACTGGACAGACAGACGTCCTCGACAATTTTGTTCGTACTTCAACTTTCCTCAATGGTGACGAAGGCAGCAGTGTGTGGGTGACATGTAAAGTCTTGTTCTTTTTACCCACCTTCGGGCAGTGTTTTTACAGCTTATATGAAGTATATAGAGAAACCAAAAAGTGCCAAAACCACCACCCAAGCAAGACCAAGTCATCGCAGCAGTTGGTCATTGAAACGGCTGTCAAATTTGACGGAGCATTGAAAGGAAGAAAAGAGCTGGAAACCATTTCAAGTTGAACTCGCCATTTCGGGGCCGACATGGCTGAAAAAGTTGTTCCTGTCACTGACAAGTGTGTGATGTCATGTCGATAAAGCTGAATTTTTCCCGCCACTGCATGTGAAAGACAGATATGGAATTTTTCAGGTCACATTGGTTTGTAAACTGTAGCATTTGGTTTCAAAAATATTTCCCAGTTGTATTTTGAGAGGCAAATGGGCTTTGCGAATATTTTGGCGGTTTACAGAAAATGTTTGGCTTTGACGTCCTTGACGGAAGTGTAGGACTGAAAATATGGTAAAATTCAGTTTGTTCGAAATGTAATATTTCCTCAAAAAATTATTGAACTTCCAGCTAAAACTGTAAAGCATCATAAATAGATTCACAACTTCCAGGCGAAGCCAGGAACTTGGACTCTGCAAGTTACATGCTAGAAGGTCCATCGGGTCCAAAAAAGATATACGACCTGACGAAGCTTTCGCGAAGCCTATGAAGCTTATCGGCTGGCCCATCGGCATCATTAATATCTGTCAAATAATTCGTGTAAAAAACTTGTCCCATATATTTCCTCCTCGGGGTGAAGAAAATAATGCAATTTTGATCGCCCTGGACTATATGTGTATTACGTGGACCATCCTAATGCTGTTCAGAAAAGGGCAATTTTTTACATCGCCCAGGAGCTCTTCCTGCTGGTCCTTGTCAGTCACAAGTCTAACTGAAGGGACGGACGGCATATTACGATTGAATTAATTTTTGCAAAACGTTAACATTTATCAAGTGTGTCAACCTGTTCTCGCCTGATCGACATTATCTTTTGCCCAAACGTCTGAGAGATCTTTAGTAGCCATGAATTTTTTCAGAAGTACATAAGTCTCCATTTAATGAAAGCAGAATTTGGCCTACAGAATGAAGTACCATGAACCGGGTATATGCATAAGCGCCAGCCTGAAATGTTCATCACTGGCCAACAGAACACTTGAAACCATATGTGGCGGCTGCCCTTGTTCAAATAACAGTAATGAATGGCGGAGCCGGTAGTAAAAATCATTTCCAGCTCCACTTGTCATCCAGTTTCTTTTTAGTCGGAGCCAAAAGTCGACTAGTCTCGTGCCAATAACGTGAAATGTGAATGACCAGTTCCAGTGGCTCCAGCTGTGAGAATGTTGAGAGTCCCAGCTTTGTACAGAAGAACCAAGTTTGAATGAGGAGAATGAGTAACTTCAAGTACCGAATACCCGCTTAAATGACCAGAGATTAACGGGATAGTGAATTCAAAGAGGCTATTGAAAACGGTTCAAAAAGGAAGATGCCTCGGTCGTTGTATAAAGTATTGAAAGAAGTGCAAAAGTTGGATTTTGGGCCATTGAGCGTTTCTCCCGAGACCATGAGATCCTGAATCCCGAAGTGGCCGCCTTCAAATGGCGAATGTAATTTCCCGCTTCACGGTAGCCAATTCTGAATAGAAACCGGTCAGAGGGTCAGCGGACGTTACTGACCTACGTTTTTTGGAGCTCCGGAATATTTTAGTCAGACTGGGCTTGAATTGAAAATAAAAAAGAAGCTTCAAGCCCTGCTTTTGAGTAAATGAAGAGCCTACTTTTTCTTTATATTTCATCCGGGAAGAACTGGCGTACTGATGCTGAAAAGAAACCATGATAAAAGTAACTAGAGCATTTTTATTCTTGAGTGGATATAAATTAGATGGAGAAAAAGTGTTTTTAGGAATGGGACAGTCATTAAGAGGGTGCGAGTGCCATAAATCCTCGAGGTATATTCAATTCCATAAAGCGTTTCCGTAGAGTACTTACTTTTAAAATTTTCTACATAAAAAGAGTCGTATTAAAAAGCAAGCGCTTAGATGAAAATTAATATTCTTAAAGTACGTTAATACACAAACCAGCTCGCAGTTTTTGTTTCAAAAATTTGTCAAGCTTTATTTGTGACTAGGAGCCAGGCAGGAGCCTGCCTTAGCTCCATTGGATATTACAGCGATATTTTGGCTTGGCTCATCTAACTACGTGGATATATTGCACGAAACAGAATTTTTAGTAAAAAATATTTCAACGACGTACGATACCCAAAACTACCCTCTTTGGCCGCCCACAAAAAACCATTGTCATTAACTGCGTGAACATTCAGAACCATTCTCTAGAATTTTACAATTTTATCTTTCAGCTCTCTTCAAAGTTTCAAAAACGTTATCATTCAAACACATATCTTTTAAACTTAAATTTCTTTTCGACCTCTCTGTTTTTGAATTGTTTGGTGCATTCGCCCATTCCGCATTTTTAAAACTCGCGCTAAAAACTTTCACTTGTGTAATTTCAAGTCTTAATACGTGCATTAAGCCTGAGGGCGTGTAAAACGAGCGAGACTTTTGAGCCGCACACTTGAAAAATTCTCTGTCCATTCAAAGAAATCCACAAGGCAGAAACAGAGATTACCAACATTAAAATAGTTTCTTCCGGAATAAAAAGTTCCGACAGGGGCTTTCAACCAATGTTACTCTTGTATTGCTCCAGCATTACACCGCCCATTTTTTCAACCTCTTTGCCCAGCAGCAGATTTTGGCTTGAACAGCTTACCACGTATGTCGCTAGCTTATGAAATGTACCTATTTTGCTATGGATCCAAAACAATATGTACCCGAGTAGGACCAGTTAAAAAAGTTTAGTTGGCTAAAAGTCTCATTAAACTCTGGTGGAATTAGATAATTTTTTGGAAAAGTCTCCATATTCGAAAACTTTTTCCTAGAAGAGATCAGAAAATACATCTGCTTAAGTTACGCATATACTTTGAGCTTGGCACGGCACGTTTCAAGTTTCACCGAAACTATCAACGTATGTACGTCCCGAAGCTTTTGGTTATGGCGGCAACGAAAGCATAAGTTATTGAGGTGGTTTCCTTATGGAAGTCTGCGTAAGTGAATTGGCCAAAGTCTTGTACTACTGTTTCTGACGTTAATATCCTATGGGTAAAAGGTTGATTAGTTTCTACGCACGGGGCCTTGGCCACGGAGTCAAATTGGTTTCGTTGGGGAAAATAAGGTAAGTTGTCATACGGCGGTTGAGTGAAAGCATATAAATTGCCGTATATGACTCGTTACCAAAGATGGAGAAGCTTGGAAGGAACAAACAAGTTTTTCATCAACATCCATAAGTTGCGAATCTTGTTCCTGGCTCGTCTTGCAACTCGTTCGTTGGACGACGCCAAAGTTGAATTCCCAAAAGCCGCCACGTTTCAGTCAGCCTGTCCAACTTTGACGATAACTTTTGCGTCCGGTATACATTACATCATACGGCGGAAATACTCAAGAGCTTTCCGGTAAAAGACCCCAAGAAGAAGAAGAAGACGACGCTCAAGTAGGCAAAGAGGCGAAATACAAAGTAACAAGTGATGAAAGAGGTGAAAGCCATAAGGTTTTGCACTTGTTCTCACAAGCGAATTGGCTGACAGCAGGAGATTGATATATAAGCGGTGGGAATTGCGTAAATGTGCGGTAAGTCAAGAAGTTTGTTTTCCGATTTCCTCAAGTTTGAATTTAGCGCCATGGATTGTTTAAGATGACCCAGAAAATATATTTTGGTGGCAGCTAATTTCCAAAACGAAAATAGGAATGGCTTATTCCTCAACGTTCAAATACTAGCAAACAAGAAGCAAGAAATTCAGAAGCAATGTTTTTAACGTCTAAAATTCAATTGTTTTTGGTAATACGATTTTGGCATTTTCTATATTGCTTTTTCACTTGTAGTAATTTGAGCTTGGATTTTTTAGCTGAAATTGCCTCTTGATGAGCCCTTGTTGAAAATTTTGCTGTAGTGCTTCTGGTTGCCTTCAAAAATACATATATGTACCTCCACCAGCATTAGGAAGATGAGCAACTTTTGGTGGGAAATTTAAAAGCAAAAGTCTTTTAAATCTCCTACCGACCTGGTATACAAACCGTTTGCCAATTTTCGCAACCTTCTATATGGCTCACACCATATCTTAATTGCGCACAAGAAAACGTTCCTTTCTCCCACAGCTTGATTACAACTGTCATTCATTGAGCAGACGTTTCCCTTCAAAGACTATATACCTTCACTTTCTAAAGATAAGCGGAAAACTAATGGTTCCGAAGACAAGTGGAATCTTGTGTGTGGAAAAGTAAATTCCACTTTTACATGTTCACCTATCCTCGAGCAGATTTTGTCCGTTTCAACAATCTGACGTTACCTTGTTCTTTGAGCCCTTTTGCTATGGCGCACAGACACAGCTTGCCAAAATTTGGCAACATGTAACTTGGTTTCAAGGAAGGAAATTGAGCTTGTAAATTTATGGATTTGCTGATAGGAACGGTAGGGAGTGTAGAGAAGTTGAGATGGCTGGTGAAATGGCGGAGAAAGTTTTTAGGAACGTGGTGTGGTGGAAGGTGCCGTTGAAATGGTATATTAATGAGAGAAATTCTGGTCATCAGAGAGATTCCAGATTCTTGCAAGTATGTTTAGGATGCTTCAAGGTTGGAGCTTTGGGTGGTCGTGAGATTAAGAAAGATTTGCCAAATTTTGCTAATCTCCTCTTCGTAAGTCACCAAAAGTTTATTCGCATTTTCAACGAAAGTGTTTGCAAAATTCCTTATTTCTGATCTCACAAAAAACTGCGATTTAAGTTCTCAATGGTTCAAGGTAACACTTTTTTCCCTACGGAAAGCCTAAAAGCTTCGTTTTAAGTTATGCATGTAAAAGACTTGGAATCCTCTTGTTGACTGCCGAAATAAGTATCAAATACCATTTGGCGACCATCTGTATCGTTCGGTTTAAATCAAGTGAGGCGTGTTAAAGATTCAGATGCATATGCAGTGTAACTTAAGTTGTGGAAGGGCATGAAGGGAAAGAATGGAAGTGCATGTTCTATAGTTAAAGTAAAGGTCTTTCGATGGAAATGGATTTATATTATAGAGTGTATTCAGATACACCAATTACAGGAAGCGTCAGGGGAAACAACTATCCACTCACTCAGTCAGACTTCCAACTCAAGGTTTATGACAAATGTTTAATGGGATTCTGAATTTTGTTGTTTAAATAAATGTAACTTTAAAGTGAAAGCAAGAATTCTCCACATAAGAAGAAATAAGTTTTCGGTGTTAATCGCCATTATATTATCATCCAGTATAATTTTGTTAAAGATTAAGGTTTGTATGGCATTTTATTTATTTTTCATGCTGGAATGTATTCTGATTAACGACCATAAATTATGTTAGTTGATGAAAAAGCTGAAGATGATGCTGATGGCTTTATAAAGCTTCAAATGCCTCAAGTGCTAAAGCTCACACAGTCACGCAAGTACCTGGAGAAAGCATTAAGGAATTATAATCTAACCTTTTCCGCTAGAAACCTTGAAAGGAATCCTACACTTGGGGAGATATGAATTGAAACGTGTCATAATCATAATGTGTGACGTTTCAGTATGCACTCTGCCTGTGAACTGACGTGAAAGGGACACGAAGCAATGAAATCAAAGCATCAAAAACCAAGGGTGAAATTCATAAAATATGTGAAACATTCTATCCGAAGCGGAAGAGATTTACACTTTCATAAATTCGATCGATTCCCCTTTGCTATTTATGCTTTTTTCCTTCCAGTCAGTGGTGCCGGTGCCGATCCTAAACACGCTTGCTTGATGTTATGATATCGAAGCGGTATTCATGTATATTTTTACGAAGTGTCGCTGAATGCAACCGAAAATGCAATGCATTCCGTCACCTACGACGACATGAAAGGTAAACTCCTTTCATGGACCGCATTAGAAAAAGGCAATTGCATTTTAGGGAAGCGCTTTTACATAAAAGCGAAATCAATCTCTGGAACCGACACTTAAGGGAAAGTGTATTCTTCTTCGGACGAACGTGTCAACTTGAATCACTACGAATGTGAAGAACAGAGTGAACTAAAAATCGCTACTGAAAATATTACCTTGTGAATGATACAGTGAACAGCTACCGGCGTAATAAACGTTATGCAGAAAGCAGAAAATGTACGGAGGTACGGAGGTACGGAGGTACGGAGGTACGGAGGTACGGAGGTACGGAGGTACGGAGGTACGGAGGTACG
>JAQGBJ010003064.1:0-13922 GCA_034698345.1 Sphaeridia pumilis
TGGTTGAAACACCGCCCATGGTCGCGACCATGGTTGCGCCCATGGGCGATAAGCGCCCACCAATTCCAAACGTCGTTCAATTTCAGATCAACATTCCCTCATCTGTGATACATCACTCAAACAAATCGAAGCTACATTCTGTCCTATATGAAACCTTTTAGCATCGGTACTTTCCGAATCGTGTTTCAGTATTCCACCAACTATCACTGTGAGAAGTGAAAAAGTGGGCGAGAGCACGTAATTTGTACGGTGGTTATAAGTGTGCGTCTGGATCTTGAATGCCCGGTCCAAGTCCTGGAGAAGTATACAAAAGGACTTGGAGCCGGGATGAACGGAAAATTAAATGAGGCAACAAATACACACACACACAAATACGGGTCTGACATCACCATCGGCAACCTCGACGCAAAGCTTTTGGCCATTGACATATAATCTGATTCTGATTGCATGGGCTTGCAAGATCCTCTGGACAGCAACCACACTTTGTAAATTTTACCCTACATGTTAGTGTATTTAACCAAAAGAGAAACAATTAAACATAAAATAACCATTCCAGTAGGTAAATCATCCAATCATCCGTCAGACAGTAATAATTAGTTGGAGGTTTTCGCGATTTCCTATTTCGAGGCTATAATCAACTATTTTGGTGAATCAGGTACCCGCAGTCACGAACTGTTTGAATTATTCAGCAACTGTCATGTAATCATTCTGTCGCAATCTAGAATCAAATATCATTTCACAATTTGCTCCCCAAAGAAACACTTATATTCTTCTGTCCAGTTTTACCAAACGGAAATGATAGAATTCAGTCTAAAACGGCTACTTTTTAGTTTTATAGCTTTAACTGCAAACATTTCAATAGCAGTCATTCAAGAAGTATCTGATACCACAACCTCGGTGTTTCAGGCCCTCCAAAAACCAAACCCACCTTTTTGCCACCTTCTAATCCACGGAAATCCACCTGCAAAACTTGACCTGGAGCTCCTGACGCCTTCAGTTCAAACAGTGTCCATTAGCTCAGCTGCCAAAGTTGGTGCTGAAACCGTACTTCAAGGCTATCGATTCTCTGCTTGCTGCGCCCAGTTTCTGGTAGCTATTGCAGCAGTCCAAGTAGACGCAACCGACGTCCAATGGCTTCAGCGCCACCTTGCGGGGTTCCACCAAGATATGTCGCACTTCATCTTCCATGGCGAAAAAGTCCTGCTCACTTCTACCTTCAGCTCCTCGAAAATCGTCCAATCTATCAAGTACAAAACTGGCTTGCCCATGGAACATGGCCCACAAAAAACCCAAACCTCTAACAACCCTTCCTTGATACTATTTCCTTCTGATCTTCAAATAGTCCGTGAACGCACTCTTCGAGTCGCAACCTGGAGAATTCTACCCCTCAGCGACTGGACCGCCGATGGAAAACCCATCGGCGGCATTGCCTACGGCTCCATTCTCACCGGCTCAGAGCACTACAACATCAGCACCTCTGTCGAACTCGGCTTCAAAGCAATCAAAAAGTCCGCTAACGGCACCTGGGAAGGCTTCATGCACGACCTGACCGCCGGTGACACTGACATCCTCTCAGCCCTCATTCCACTGAAAGATCGCTACGAAGCCGTCGATTTCACAACCCACGCTTATACTCTCGAGACGAAATTTTACACCGCGCATCCGCGCGCCACCACAAACTGGCTAGCTCTGGCCTACGTCTTCGAACCTTCCTTGTGGCTCGCTGTCATCCTCGTCACCATTGTCGTCACACCGATCGTTTACGCCGACATCATCATGAACCACGGCTACCGAACTCAAGTCCCAAACGCCGTGTTCCATGCCATCCAATTCAGTGTCGGAACGCTCCTCAACGCTGGCACTGAAATCCACCCGCACGCCAAAATCATCTGCACCATGTTCGTCTTCTTTACTCTCATCATAAGCTCCGCCTACAACAGTGACCTCATTGGCTACCTGACGCTTCCGGAACAAGAGCACATTCCTCGTACCTTTTCTGAACTCGCTGACTCTTCCCAGTTCAGAGCCATAATGTCCTACATTCCAGGCGCTGCTGCTCAGCAGTACTTCAAGACCTCGAATACCTCAGACGTGATCAAAATCCGAGACAGACTGGAGTTTGAGCGGGACTTTTTAAAGTGTATCCAGATGGCGTCGTTCGAGCATCGGGCAGTATGTCTCGGCTTCTCGGTAACCATGGAAACTCTTGTCGCCAAGAATCTCACCTTAAAGTCGACGTGGTTTCCGGTAGTCCGTTCGAAGGATTTCCTCATAAGCTCCTTTACTGGTGTAGCCCTTCGTAAGAATTCAAAGTACTGGCGGTTTTGGAACAAGGTTGTAGCGAATTTGAAAGAGACTGGACACATTGCCCAGTGGGAAAAAGACATCAAGACTTCAGTGATGAAGCGCGGCAGGTCCTGGCTTCTGGATCAACTGGAACAACAAACAGCGCTCGCGCGGAACATGACTCAAGCGCTCAAGATCGCTGAAGCTACAGGAGTTGAAGCTCTAGGACTAAAAAACTTTGTGCTCTGCTACCTGCTTTTTGCCTTTGGCCTCTGTATCAGTGGTATGGTGTTCACGACGGAAATGTATCAGGTCTACAAGGTTAGGAGGGCGACAAAAAAACTTGTCGAACAGCAAAAATCTACAACAGCGCCATCTAGCTCCAAAGAATACTCCTTCATCCAACCGCACCTCAAGTATCGTTCCAGGACCCTGTTCAGTGCTTGAACACGATTTTCTCAACATTCTCTATTCGTTTTATATCAATTACTTTAAACATCTCTGTACCATAACAAACAACGCTAAAATACATCTTCTTACTCCGACTCTCCCTATTTACACGATGAGAAACAACTGTAAATAACCTACTAATGTACATATCGTTTCGAAGCCAATAAACAATCAATAACACCATATAATTCCTACCAAACGCTACATTTCTTCACCGGATTCATCTTACTTCCTGGCTTACATTTGAACGCCTTCGAAAAGTCTTTAGAATTAGACAGCGGCCCTAACACTCTTAACGACGGCGGCGAGTGTACTGCAGTTCTGATCCTGCTCAGCAAGTCTTCGTAACGCATCGAGCCACACCAGATTTGCCCGTAGTTGAGGAAAAAGTACTGGTCGTGGCTCATGTCCTCTAATCCTGGAAGTAACGGTTCTGGCGAATGCGTTTCTTCCCATTTCTTGAAAGCCTAAAACCACAACGTTTTATTAGTATTTCTGCAAATTACATTAGTACTCTGCTACTACGCACTTCCGGTTTATTATGGATACCATACCCGATATGCTTGTTTAAGCCCGCCATTATCGGCAATGTTCTCCCCTTGCGTCATGTACCCATTTACTGTGAAGTTCATAATCTGATATTGGCTGTACTGCTCAATGACGCATTGAGCTTGGGTTCGGAACGCCTTGATGGTATCGTTATTCCACCATTCTTTCATGTTACCCTCTTTGTCGTATAAACGTCCTGAAACAACGAAAACATATTATATATTTTGAAGACCCAGATATCCTTGGATTCCACTCTTGGTACCCTTTACTCTACCTTTATCATCAAACCCATGAGTAATTTCATGCCCAATCACAACCCCGATTCCACCATAATTAAGCGACTTGGGGAACTGGTGACTGTAGAACAGCGGTTGGAGAATTCCGGCGGGAAACACTGAAAACAAACAAGGATATCAATTTTCTTAACACTTGATCATCAAGCTAAACTACCCGGAATCGTACTGCTTTTTTACGGCCTCACTCACCAATGTCGTTCTTATTGGGGTCGTAAAAGGCGTTAACAACTGCGGGCTCCGTGGACCATCTTTCCCTGTCCACCGGCTTCTCCAGCCTTGCAAAATTTTGGCTTGCTTTCCATGTCCCGATGTTGACGATGTTTTCAAGAAAGTGCCGTGTTGATATCGTGAGCTGTTGGCGAAATTAAATTATAAAATAGGGTTTCTTAATGTAACTAAATGTTTATGTCACCAACAGAAACCTTACATTTTCGTATTCTTGGTTGAGCTTCTCAGAAACCTTAATAAACTCAGGATAGCCAATCCTTTCGTTCATTTCCATTGCTTTCTGCCTCGCTAATTTCCTCGTCGGCTCGTCCATCCATTCGTTTTCTTCCAGCAGGTCAATGAAGGCTTCGCGAATATGTCCAATCATCTCCTGGGCAGTTTCCTGTAAATAAGTAAACAAGATTTAATTTTCCATCTTCCTCCTCGCCTTGTTAATTAATCTCCGTAATTAACACTGTAATTAATCCCGGGCTTTAAATGAAATATTTTAAATCTCCCGCCACGCTATTAATTCAATTTTAACCGGATCTGCCACCATCTGCTGTATATACTTGCCTTTGCTTGTGGGTCAAAGTTTTCCCTGATGAAGAGCGCACCGACTGCAAATCCCAACTTTTTGTTTGCCCATTCCACACATTCGTGCCACCTGTTTCGCTCGCTCGTAATTCCCATTAGCACCTTGCGGAATTCAATCTTCTTTTCTTGAAAATCCCCGACCAGAAACGACGTAAGCTCCATCAGGGTTCGCCACATGATATAATTTTGCACAGTCCTGCAACAAGACCAAACAGGCCAACTCAATTACCATTTCTTGATGGAATTCCATATAATCTTGTTACCGAAAAACCAAGTTTCATCATCACGTTCATGTTAAAGCCACGGCTACTTTAAGCCACTTAACGTCATGAGAAAACTTGACTTTCTCAACTTATTGAAGCTACAGAAAACTTTAGAGTGCTGAGCGACACCCAGAAGCTTACAGCTCGAGTTTCTCAGAAAAGCTAATAAGAAGTTTGAAATTCAACGACTTTTTATAACAAGTCCTCTAACCTCAGCTCCTCCCGCCTCACAATGTCCGCCATTTCCTGCATGTACGGAAACGCATACGTCACAAACTCATCCTCGTCCTTGACGCTCTTCTCCAGCAGGACTTGAAAATATTCTCTCCAGTCGAACCCTCCAACTTGGCTCTGAAGCTCCTTCAACGTCATCTTTTTATATATCACACTTGTGTCATGTCGGTCTGCTTCTGAAGCTGCAATCTGAAACCACAAGTGCAACTTCAAGTACGAGGTTCATAAACGCTTATATTTTGATCATGAAACAATGCAATCAAACTTACATTCGCCAACCGAATCTCAAGATCCACGACTTTCGCCAACTCAACCTCGGCATTCTTCCTCGAAGAGCCTAAAATGACGGCGAGCTCGATCATATAACTCTCATACGCTAACAGTTCTCTGGACGAGTTCAAAAAATAATCTCTGCTTGGAAGCCCCAGTTGCATCTGATCAAGCTGAAAGAGCCCAGGAAAAATTTTGGTCAGTTACTTTCACCATAAAATTTTTCAATATGTTTTGAAAAACTCACCTGAATAACATTCCGGCTCGAATTCGTATCATCCGGCCCCACCCACGTCTCGACAAGAATATTGATATTAAATTTGGCTCTAATGGTTGCCACAAGCTTCTCGATGGTCATAGCCGGTTGCCACGCTCCACCCTCGACCACTGGCCACCCGCCCATCCTCTCCATTAACCCTGATATGGCGTTCAACCCGTCTTCTTTAATAGCACCTGTTGGGGCAACATCAAAGCTTTTTTAGTCCCATCAATCCAAAGTGGCTCCAAACCAATACATCAACCACCAAATCCCCTTCTCACTCACTTGAATTCATACAAGACACGTAAAAATACTTGGCTTTCTTGGTCGCCTCGGAATCCTCCCTCGTCAGCCCTTCTTCCAGTAGCCCTTTGAGGATCACCTGAATTTGGTCCGACAGCACCTCAAACGTCGACACCGAAGACCGATCTTCGGGGATCAAATGTCTTTTGTTCCAATTGCCACAGGCGAACATGAAAAAGTCTTCGCAGGGATCCACCGTTTCGTCCATGGCACTCAGTAGCGATGCCGCTATGATAATATAAAAATATACATTACTTTTACTCAATTTAATAACCTCGGAGCAAAACATGCATTTTCCATCCTTTGTGTACCTGTTCGGACGCATGCTGCTGACAGGCAAATATTCTTCTCGTCTCCTGAAACAAAACAAAAGTTTATGTACACGCATTCCACCCTTGTAATACACCAAAATGACTTTCTCCTAAAAAAACTTTTTTCGTTTACGATACCGAAACACGAAACCAGCAACAACAAGCCAAACCTTCAGCTTCCTGCCACCTGTCAAACTCATAAACTTTGCTCGTACTTTCTTCCCTTGCTTTACTTACAGCTTTCTCGCTGGATGTTCCCCAGAAAGCTAATCTTCCTCTTGAACTTGCTCCCAAAGCGACCTCGGCGTATACATTTCTTTCACTTTCTTTTTGAGCCACTTTACAAGCAATTTTGCCGGCACTTTCAGCTATCAATTTTTCAGCAATTCAGCCTCCTCGTAATCTCATCATCCGCCATCTCACGTGCTGCATCTAATAAAATCAATCAGCTCATCTATTGCGTTTGATCTTCTCTTTGATCGCCGTTTGGCGGAGGTGCCGCCCTCTCCTTTGCCTTTACACCACAAGAATCTCGCTCATCCGTAAGCAATATAAACCGTATTTCAAAAACTCGGGCCCACTTTGAAAAAGTTGGATACCTGACAAACTGAAACCTGAATTACCGGCAATCACTGCCGCCGGCTCTTTTCTAAAATTGGAAAAACTTTTCCCGCCGTAATCAATTTCTCCCAAAAGCAACAACAATTTTGAATCAAATTCTTGCCTTGCCCTGTAAATCTCTGGGGAGAAAAGTTTATCTAAAATCCATTCCAAAGTGTATAACCTCATTATCGGTTTCCTCTTCCGGCGTTCTTGCTTTCCCTCTTGCAAAATTTCTCCCGCCATCTGTTCACATGTTTCGAGAATATTATTTTATCCTTTTGTGCCTTTAAATCCTCCTGGCTTATCGTTATCTTCCTTCTGTAGTTCTGTTCATAGTCGATAAATAACATGGGAGTTGGTTTCCGCTTTGGTCGCTACTTCTGCTGCGTGATCGTTCACAGTATATAATCTTAACCTTTGCCGGATACCAGGGCATTCGATGCAACTTTGGAAAATCTAAAGCTTTACGCTTGGAAGAGTTTGTATCGATAGTAATTTCGGATCTATTGGCCATATGAATGATAACATCTTACAATCCTACAAAAGCAAGCTTAATGTATCCATGTTTTCAACGGCCTTCCACATGGCTTACCTTTAAGAAACAACTGCGACGCGAACCACACGTTAAAGCCGAGCCCCACGAGCGCGATCGCCATCGCAACCGCAGCGCCCACTTTCCACTTGTTCCTCCGACCGCGCCAACAGGTACTTGCGCCACCGCTAGCACTTCCATTGTTATTGCTCGATCCCGCTGATCCAGCAGAGGCACTGTTTGTCACAATCACACAGTTGACGTTCTTGTCCATCCTCACTGTTACGGGGATCGCTGCCGTTGTGGTGCGTGCCCCGTTAGTACTCGTGCTTTTCTCCATTCAGTGTTATTCCATGTAATGTCATTTAAAATATTTCAAGTTCGCACTGCCACCTCGTTCCGTCCATAAGTTGTTACGTCTCTTCATCGTCACGTCGCTTCGGTGGTTCTTGTAAACAATTTATAGTTTCAGTCGACAAAAACTCTTGCTTTCTCTTTTAGCGGGTCCTCACACTTCGCTGCGTTCCTCGTTCCATAATTAATGAAAAAGCTCGCCTAGTTCATGACTTTCATTCTTCTTTGATACTTTCTTCTTTTGCTCTCGGTTTTCTTCAAAGCGACTCTTGACTTGTTCGGCTTCAGCTGGCTCTGACTCCATGACTTGCGAAAAATCACTTTTTCTCCATTACATGAAAAAGGTGTAACGTGCCGGCTCCGTGGATTCCGTCTTCTTCTTCACACTAGATAAAGCAACGAAACCCGTTATCACTTGTCCACAAGCAACTTGTACAAACCACTGCAAACATTTCACTTTATGGCCAACCTTACCGTCAAAAGCCGACCTCATAATTCGCAAAAGTTTGTAAAAGCAATATCCTCGTGACTCCAAGGAAGAAAAGTTTCCCACCAAATTCCCTCTATCGAAACCACATACTGCCAGCTTCGCAGCAGCAGCAACAACTTTCCTTCGCTCAGGCCAACTTCCAACTGGATTCCGGTCCAACTTTCCCAGCAGGTCTTATAAGCCGCCGCGTTCTTGTTGCTCTTTGACTCTTTCTTCGTGCCATTGGTTTTCTTCCTTTTGAACTTGCAACTTCCAGGTTTACCACAAGAGAGAAAGTAAATATGTGGTTGGGTTGACGGTCAAAAATTCTTCATATTTCCCCATGTTTACGTATTGATCTTGAGAGTCTTCAAATACTTCGCATTTTCTTTTGGTTGGTCTTAAGCTGGCAACAAATCAAAACACTTATATATCAGCTTATACAAGTCTCAAAACTAAAAACTCAAGCAGAATTCTTGTTCAAAAGATTTCTCTTCTAGAAATGCACTTACGTAGGTTGTTGAGGCTCCTCTTTGGACAATACAATAATATCTTGAAGTGAAGGCACTTTTCGATCCAGGCAGGCTAATCGAACCCATTTCCGCCCCATCATCACGATGCCATCCAAGCATTAAAACATATTTCTTTTCTTCTTGTATGTACATTCATAATGCTGTGGGGTCATATTTTATCCACTTTTACAGCTTTTTCCGCTCCAGTTCCTCCAGTTCTGTAAAAATCCTTCTGTGGAGAAAAAATATTATTATGTAAAGAAAGCCTCTTGATCATACCCTACTAAACTGTAAACTGTCGTGTTGTACATGTCGCTTGTAGCCTTGGCTGAGCCTTGCTGAATTCACAAAAATGCGAATTCAAAAAGAGAACACAAAAGTCATCCCAAAGTAATAATTCATCCAAAGGCTTCTACCACAAACTACAGCAAGTACAAAGGAAACTGCTTTGTCCTCGTAATGCACTTCTGTCAGTCCATTGGAGCAAACTGCTACTACTTCACCCTTGATGAACGCCCCAAAGAAGATTCATGTTGCTAATGAGCCCGGGCCTGAACTTTGGGCGATGAAGACAGGGCATGTCACTCAACCGCTATCTGTAAATATCCGAGGCAATTGTGCAAAATTAGCTACTGTCACAAATCGTTAACTGTTAACAACTATTTCAAAGTACAAAGGAAATCTACATACTTTTAGACGGCTTGTCATCTTCGATCAGGAAAACTTGCAAAAGTTTGTACCGAAACAAATGAGTGTCCCGACCAACATCCAATTCAATTTCCGAGCCAACTTTTCAGTTTCCTCAAAAATTAATCAATCTTGTACCAGACAGGCTTTGCTTGTTCAACATGTTTGCTTTGGGAGCAGGTTGAGGAATAATGTTTGCCATCTTGTCCTGGTTCATAGATGCTGTGTGTCTTCCTTGTTATTCTTTTCAATTTCAAACTTGCAAAATTTCCAAGTCTATTGTCTACTTCGGGTTCACTGAGGGGTCTGCGTCTGCGGAAATAAACAAAGTTTTAGAGAGACAAAATGTAATGTGGGGAATGTATTGTAGAACTTTTCATCAAGATCCCCGAGAAGACCAGATGATTGATTTTTGGAGCTTACAAACTAGAAGTCGGCTTGAAGAGTGGGCAGTGTTGATGAATTCTGGTCCATGATGAGCAGTGCTCACTGAGCACCCAATACGGTCCTGCAAATGAGTGCAAGCGTAATGATATTATTATATAAGCTGTAAGGAAAGTTGAAGCGGCTGCTGCTGACAGTAGCTAAGATGACAAGAAGCACGAATTTGAAGAAACAAGAACAGACACAATTTCAGATGTTATTTCATATTTTCATGCAAATTTTGAACTGAACTGTGAAACATGAAACCGAGAGAAAAAGGCAATAAAAGTACAGATAGTCCAAATATGCCAATTTGCAATATGAAGCTCAAACATCCTCATTGACTCCACTACCCTCACTAACTCCACTCAATCTGCTTCTTCGATGCGGTTGCTTGGCGTTCCGATCCCGCCAGATTGTCAGACAATGTTGACCCTCGCGGAGCAACTTCAGTTGGGATTGTTTGCCACATAACTTCGCGAGTTCTTCCGCCTGCTCGAACTGTTGTGAAGCTTCCAGCAGCTCTTCTGATTTAACTGAAAATATACAAGTTCAGCAAATGCCACTTCCGAATCGCCTAGTTAGAGTAACGAATCTTATCTTACTATGAATCTGAGCCATTAGAATCCTCAAATACATTCGCCATATGCAATCATCCACCTTGGCGGCTTCTTCAAGTCCTTGTTGAGCATACATTTTGGCCAAGTTCTGTTTGTTGTTCTCTGTAAAATGACCAAAACAGTGTTCAACTAGTGTAAAACTTCCTTAAATGAAACTCCAAAGGGGCACTCGACTTTACCGAGATAGCACCGCCCGATTTCATGACAAAGGTACGAGCGCTCGTTTGGGTCCTTGGCGTTCACCAGTCTGGCCTCCCATACTTCGGCTGCATCAGACCACGCATGTTTCAAAGCGTACGACTTGGCCAGGTGATCCATAGCAATCACTTTGGTTTCGGGCATTTGGCTGAAACCCAAAAGAAACAGAATAAGTTTCGTTCACTATTGTTAACACAGAAAATTACTCAGGTATCACTCACTGTTCCACAGCAACATTGATCTCTTCCTGAAACACATCAACTGCTTTATCATACAGCTTCAGGTTCATCAACGCCTGTCCCTTGTAATGTAGAATTTTCGCATAAAACTCATGCTGATGCGGTAAGAACTTTGGGTTGATTTTCTTCATTTGCCGTAAAGATCGGTCGCACTCCAGCTGAGCGTCTCTGTATCTTCTAATCTGAAGATCTGAAACATCAAAACATGTCATCAAGTTGCATAAACCTTGCCTTCGAATCAACTACACACCAAACTAACCGTGTTCAATCTGTTCAATATTTTTTCTCATTGCTCCTTCCGAAGCATCCATTTTAACCCTCCACTGAGCTTCCATCTTTTCTTTGTACTGCTGCTCGTATTGTTGTACCATCTGAGAGGTCAAAATGACCAAAAATGAAGTAAAACTTAACTGAGTGAGTTGTTACAACATGAACGTAAACTTACCGAATTATTGAAGTTCAGTCCATACTTCCGCACATACATTGGGTTCTGCTGCCGCCAAAAGGCTTCCCGAATTTTGAGGTAGTTCAAAGCCTCCGTTGCATTGTTTCGAAGTGCTTCCGAGTTTCCTTGGTCACTTTGGATATCTGAAATGGATCACAGTTTTGTAGGCCTTTGATTTCAACGTCTGAATCTTATATACTTCTAGGTATTTACCTGGGCGTTTTAGAAAACGCTTCAGATACTCAGCATCCGGATACATTTGCCCCAACACTTCTCGAGCAACCCATTGTCTCCTGGCAGCAGAAGGCGGAGGCAATTTAGCTTTCAACGATTCGATAGTATCACTTTCATTTGTTCCTGCTCGGATACAGCAGTGCTCGTCTTTCACTAAATCCAACCATATAAATTAAATTCTCACAATTCCAAACCTTTGATACCAGATATAACAGAACTCACTGCTTTCAAGCTTTCTGATGATTTCCACTTGCGGGATAATTTCATAAAAATCTTCTATTTGAGTAGGAGCCTTGTCTGCAAAAAGTCAATCTGCTATGGCCCTCAATCATTTTACATCAACAGATATATCAATACCTCGTACCTCCAATTGCAGTTCTAATAGCATCAGCACACTTTTGAATACCCACTCGAAAGTCATCATTCTTCCTCAACCTGTACCCACTGGAATATCATCAAAAACAGATTATAGTATCTTTTCAGAGATTTGAGAAACTGCCACTAACTTCAGTTAGTTTGTAAGAGAGATTTACCGATGGAATGCAACCAGAGCTTTCTCAAACAACCCCAAACTGTACAATGCTTCTGCATACTGTAGCAGTCCAGCCGGGTAAACATCTTCATCGTTACCATCGTTTGTAAACGAAGCTTCAGCGTCCTTTAGTGCAGCGTCAGCGTCGCCCAATTTCAAGTAGCACTGGCTTCGTGCCACTAATGCCAACTTGTCGTCTGGCTTCAACTCTAATGCCTGAAAAAAGGAACCAGAACTTCATTTTCAAGTCGCCAAACCTTTTTAACCTTACGGCCCAATCAGAAAACTTACCCGATCGAAACAATACAAAGCCTTCCGGAAGTGTCCGTTGCAGTAATGGATTTTGCCTTCGTCCATAAACGTTGCGTACGTTGACTGCGGTTCGATACATGTTCTTCGATTTCGTTTTCCTGAAGAATCAGTTGCTGCAGATTTAGCGGTTCTCGTACAAGGGTCTGATGCCATTAGTAATTAATATTGTGAACGATTTCACGTAAATGGATAACAATATTCAATATTGGAATACAACTAGAAAGTTATAAAATTTGAAGTTTGAAGCATAGAAAACGAAAACAAAAGATCGGATTGTTTGGATCCACCGCTTCGTTTCCGTAGAGAGCAAATTGGAATACGGCGTAGTCATTGAGCACAAATAGTTTTCAATGGTGGGCGGGAACTGTGTAAATACAATGTCTCCAGTCTCACATGTTTGAGCCCTATACATACATGGAATGTTGTGAGATTCCTGCAGTGATGCGAATGCAGTCGCAATGTTTACATTTTCGGAAGCGTAATTCTGAATTCTTTTAGTACCTTTTAATTTTTAGTGTTTATGTTATATCCTGGGTCAATTTTGAGCTACCGATTTTCAGAGAGTAGAGACTTTTTAATTAGTATTTACAAATAGTGATCTATCAGGTATTTTTTAATTTCGAAACAACAGTATCAGTTTTGGAACAGTAGAAGCACCAATCATCTTGCATTGGCTGTAGCAGTCTCGTTTACATGCAACTTTATGACTCATTGTCGGTAAGTGTATGTATCTGCATTCACAAGTAGCAGAGCGGCCTTTTGGTAGTGTGTTTACTTTCTGACAGTCAGTCAGCTGTGCGAGAATCTGTACGGCGGAGTGTTTAGAGATTGATCCTATTGTCCATTTTTCTGCTTTACAGTGACCTGAGACCTTGACAAAAATGGGCGTAAGGAAAAGTAAGAAGGGAAAGGGAGCAGTTACGGCAAAGGTGAGGAGCTTTGAGTTCGAAAATGCTATAATGATAACACATACAAAGTTCTTTTCAAATATGAACTATGACATGCATGAGTGTAACTAGCTGGTAATCAATGTGGTTGTTTGATTTTAGACATGGAAGCCGTCAGAAGAACCTCTGACGTCAGCTGATGCTACCTGTCCAGCTTGTAAATCCCAGTACGTAGATCCGGTGAAGCTGCCCTGTGAACATCACATCTGTTTGACATGCTTGGAAAACGTGAAAGCTTTGTCAAACACGGAATGCCCACTATGCCGAAGACGGCTTGGAACCTGGACTAGATACAACAAAGATAAGGAAAGCTTGATTGACCGCGAGTTTCAAGAGCGTATCGCCAATATCCAGGTATAACCAGTCCCAGTCCCACAAGGTGATTTTTACTATCCAAGCGGTCGTAGGTCAAATTTTCGCCAGACTTTTTTTCCCGCACAAGTTTTCGCGTTCAATTTCTCGCTCGGTCGTAAAGTCGCTGGGCAAAATCTCGCGGACAAATTTTCCCTTGTTTACGGACAAAAAACCGCTTGAGCGAAACAGCGACGAGCCGGTCAGGAACCCATCCCTGACAGCGGTGCACCCGTCAGACACTCATATTTACACAAACCTAACCTAACGTAATCTAACTGAACCCTTTTATACTTGGTATTAGTCACAAAGCATTGCATTTACCCTGAGCGAAATTTTGTCCGGCGGAAAATTCGGTCCGGGCGCGACTAATTGTCCACGCGAGAAATTGAATCGCGAGAATTTGCCTGCGAGTATTTCGCTAGGAAAATTTGGCCGG
>JAQGBJ010003065.1:0-13914 GCA_034698345.1 Sphaeridia pumilis
TGGTCGTCACATTAACAGCCACTGAGATAGGGAAAGAGCATAAAACTGATTCAGTCAGTCGTTAGGGAAAGTCAGAATAATATCATCAATTCTGGACCTGTGAATTCTTCGAATCTCATATGTATTTTTAAATTTCAGTAAAGCAATGCGATGTTCTCAAAGACATTGTGCGAACTGAAATCAACATGGACTACAACAATTACATGTCAGTCGGCCGCCGGGTCCAAGACCAAGTCCTCAAAGCCATTCAACAAGACCCGCAACTCAGCATCGACAGGGCAGTGGTGGCCGGCAGCGCCGGAAAAGGAACGTGGCTAGGCTCAAAATACAACACTGATCTTGATCTCGTTGTCTTCCTCAACAATCGAGAAGGAACTGCCGAAGAACCCTTCAAAAGTAACCTGGACCGTATTGAAAACGTCGTCAAGCAACTCCAGCACACCAAAGGGACGAGAATCGAGCTTTTGCATCGCAGCAAGAACGTCGTCACTCTTCGAACTTGGACCAAGAAGAACAAAGTCTCTGTTGAAATGGATATCGTGCCAGCAATCAATCTAGTCAGACCTGGAACTAACCCACCTGATCGGGCCCTGGTGCAGCTTGAACGGTCGTTAGCGAAAATGGCAAAAACGGATGACCCCAAAGTCCGTGACATGTACAGCAGTTCGACTGCGGAAGCAGTCGTTAAGTTTGCCAAAGACCAGGAGAATCGTGGTGGTCAGGTCCTTCATGATATCCGCAAGATTGCTAAATGGTGGAACGCCAACAAAGTTGATGACAGCAAGCTCAAGTTCGAAGAAGGGAAGGACAAGATTTCTGGAAGGTCTTACGTAATGGAGATTTTGGCTACAAAAGCTTATGAGAAGGCTATGGTAGCCAACTATCGGAATCGCCGAGGGTCTGGATGGAGCTTGGATGGAGATACTGAAAAGTTTGGTCGTTGTTCCAGAAAAAGCCGACATGGGTTCGTCTTTGAAAAGTTTTTGGAGCTTGTGGCACAACCGGCAGACAAAGTTAACGTAACTTTTGATCTTCAAGTCAACAAGAATTCCAAAGCTGCAGAGCTCAGCCAGGTAATGATTCAGAATACATCTTTGGGCATTTTTGATAGTGGATGCCTTTTTAATGGTATTTGATGTTCTTTCTGCAGAAATTCCAAGACTGTAAATCAAAACCAAGGGCCATTATCGAACCAACGAATCCTTACAACAACTTGATGGACAATTTCACTAACCAACAGTGGCAAGTGATCCGAGAATCTGCTCAAAGGTCGCTCAACACCATTCGCCAATATCGAGATAACCCTGATCGCGTCTTGACGAGAGAGAATTTCTGCTGAGCAGAACTTTTGCTGAAATTTTTTAAACTTTCGACTGTTATGGCATAATTGCGTTTAATGAGGCATTTATAACCTTGTAATACTAAACGAGCTAAATATTAAAACATTTTGTGTACCTAAGATTAGTGTTTTCAAGCAGCATTATAAGAAGCTGATGCAAAACGTAAACAAACCATAGATTATTTCACTCGATGCTCTCCGCGCGAAACGACATGTTCAAATCACTGCTTCTGTTGACATTATCACAGCAGTATGCACACTCCATGTAATCAAAGGGAAGCAAGGGATACGTGACTGGATCAAAATCATATGTGTTTTTCGTACTGCGGCTTTCCCACGTTGGCACGGTTGCAACTACTGTAAATACCAAGTAAATAGCATCATAATTTAACCGTAATTGTTCAGGTCAATCAGCACTCAAAAAGTCGATCAACATGTAATTTCAAACGACAAAGAAAGTCGCCAAGCCGAAAAACATCAGTGTATTTACGTAGTAGTGGCAAGTTCGCAGAAATTTCTGATCAAAAAAGTTCTGTTGATCCTGTAAATTTCGCTCGTCTCGAAATGATTTTTACTTGTGAGTTTGAAAACTAGTTGTATAGTTTGTTCAACAAACAACAAGATGGAAAAACTTCCAGCTTCGGATCCGGGAGATGTTTGGGAAAAATTTAAAAAGAAGGTAATTGATAGCCATCCTTTGAGAAATTCTGATTCACAAAGTGACACAGTGTTCGGGTTTCATTTGGTAACAAAACGGTAAATTTTATAATTATTTCCTGTGCATTTTAGGCAGAGGCATTCAAGGCAAGTATTGCCTCCTACAAGAACATCCTTAAGGACAAAGTTGAAGTTGAAAGTAAAGCCTTCGAATGCCTAGAATGTTGGGAACTCGCAAGGGAATTTAATTTTGAAACCATATCGGAAGTCGACCTGAAATGGGCTATCGAACAGATTTATGAGTGAGACATGCTTCAAATAGTTGTAGATTTATTGATGATGGGGTCTTGAAAAACTGAACATTGAATATTTGTATTACTAGGCCGACGGCGGCACTTATTATCGGATTCGCATGGTTTAATGCTTGCACCAAAAACAACAACAAGAATTTCAACCGGTTGACTGACGGGATGAAGAACTGCTTGGATTTCATTAGTGGCGAAGTTGGGGCAAAGGGTCTGAAATTGGAGCGCCAGCGTCTTCTGCATCTTCTTCCATTCCTTGGCGCTCATCCATGGAAGCCTGGACCTCCTTACATGCGCACCATTATGCATCCGAAATCAACGGAAGCAGGCTTGAAAAAAGGTTTGACTGAGAGCTACATGCTTACAAATGTGAATTTGAATTTGAGTGACTAAAAAGATCTGTAACATTCTAGGCGTAGAGGAGCTTTTCGAACACGAAAACGACATCATGATTCTGAAAAGGCTTGCCATTCTCCTGAGGTCCAAGAATTATAGCAAAGTTGTCCAGATTGCTTCTACTGTTTATTCTTGGGCTGATTATGTTTCTGAAGCTGAGGAAGATGACCTTCATGATCAGAAGTTGTGGTGCGACAAAACTTTCTCAGGAGACGTAGCAGGGATTTGGTTAGCCGGCGCCGTTTCATTAGCGATGGAGCTATATGAGATTGACAAAGCAACACCTCAAGAGCCTTTAAAACCGAGGCCAATTTTCGTAAGATTTCACGTGAAAGTTTGTGTTTCTTTATGTAGCTTGTAGATTTGCTAATTGCTTTTCTAATCCGCAGCCTCCACGGTTCGAGACGAAAAATGGGAAGAAGAATATTGTCGACCTCACCGTCAAGGAAGCTTTGGACCGTCTGAAAATAACCAGAAGCTCTCCGTGTTCCCTCATTGTACACTGGCCCGGATATGCAAGCCTGTATAACAATATCTTGGTAACCGCCATCTCCTCCAAATTGCAGAGTAATGAAAATGTGCAAGTTATACTTAATCTGCTCGAAGAATGGATCGACGTCTACTGTGATACACCAGATTCCGAGTTCTCTCCTCTGAATCTTCTGCGCGACGATATCGGAATACAAAGCTCTAGTTTTTATACGATTTCTAGTATTTTGTTCAGCCAGGTATTCAGTCATAATGATATGGTGTTGGTGGATATGAGAATGCTCTTCATCTGACTTTCTTGTTTACTTGTTGCAGAAAAAAACTCAGGAAGGTATCGTGGTATTCGTCAAAGGAATTATCTGTGATATCAATCGCATGGAAGCATTGTATATAGCCGATGAAAAGCATCAACAAGAAGAAGCCTGGAGAGAAGTCAGAAGTCAACTGGGGGAGCGGTTTGAACAGTTGCTGGAAATGCTGCCTTCCAAGCTTCTGAAGAAAGAAGTAATTTTAACAATATTCTCACTGAACCCGACTGCCCAACTGATGGAGAAATTGTTTAGTTCTGACTTGGAAGTGCATCCGGAATGTACTAGTGCGGACTTCAAGAACATCAGAGTGATTGTGGACTCCCACGAAGTAGTATTGGATGAATGGAGCAGTTACGATCTGTTATCAGCTGTTAAAGCCCCGAGGGACAAATTGTTAAGTTGGACAAGTTCAGATGTTCATGAACACCGACAAGTGTGTGAATCATACCTAAGTACCGGTGGGAAGTCTATCATTCGCAACGACGAACTCAAAAATCTCGACATCGATTATTCTCAGTTTGATGGAATGCCGCGCGAAGTTCTAACATGGGAGGATTGTATTGAGATTGGCTATGGCTTGAAGGACCCGATGAGGAAAAAACTGCTTGCCAGTACCAAAGTGAAACACACGAAGAAGAAGAACGTTAGTCTCACTACGAAGCCGAAGTCTGCTAAGAAACGAGCTCCTGCAAAAAAAGGACAGAAGAACAGTGCCAATCCTAAAGCAAGAGGTGGAGGCAAAAATAAGAACGGAAAGAAATTGTCTGGAGCAAAGCATAAAGCAAGAACTGGTCGACCAGCGTTAGTCAAAGCAAGAAATATGGAGCTGCAGCGTCAGCTGAGGAGGGCGGCATTGGGGAAGCTCAAATTAAGCTGTGTGGGTTTAGAAGACGACATTCCACCTCCATTAAGTCCAGTTGGTCTCACTAAGGCACCTGATTTCTACGTACCACCAGAAAAGTTCTACTATCTTGTCATGCGGGAAACCCCTGATCAAGCAACAGTAAATCTTGTATCCGAGGATGCGTCCAACCTACAAACTGATCAAATGGATAGAGTAGTTGGGAAAGACTGTTTGTGCAATGATCTAGTCAATGAAACAAACGTCGATGGCTTAGACTTGAACTACCGAAACCGTCGTACCATCTTGGAACAAAAATTGCAAACAAAACTTCATGCAGCTTCTGAAGCTGGATCAGTCAATGCTTTATACGTGGAACATTCTGTCGCGTGTTCTGTGAAAATCGTTCGCGTTTTCCCTGATAGCTTACTGAGAAAGTTTGCTAAGAGTCTCAGTTTCGATGTCTTGATTGGAATCATCAAGGAGAGCCTTCAGGAAATGGATACAAGTTTCTGCGGCAAATCCCCCAACGATCTGAAGAACATATTTGCCGAATCTCAGCAGAATGGAAGACCTTTGATCTCACATCTAGTGGAACAAAAGGTGGTTCACATGGGGACCAAATCACAAACTTTCCTGTTACCAAGTTCTGCTCTTCACAAGGACTACGTCTCAAATATGTCACAGAAACCAATTCAAAAGCAGTGTGGACCAAAGAAAATCACGATGGAACGCAATGAGGGGCAAGTAATCGACATCGACACCACTGAGTCTAACCTCGATAAAAACATAGTCTTGAAGAGAGCGGCATTGGGACTTGAGTTCGTTGATGGCAAATTGGTCAGAGCTTCGAAGCTACCATGTGTCGATTTGCCTGAGATAATCGAAAATCCCTGCTCCGCCTCGGGTCTTTGTCGTGTCAAGGTACTGCCGGTGAATGAAGTGCTACGCGAACATGTGAAAGCGACGAACTTCGACGGTCTTGTAACATCCGATTCCCATCATACACCAGCAGTAATCTCTCTCGTCAATCAGATTGTTAGTATGGTCTACGACATCAAAGTTGATGCCCCTGAGCATCCGGATGGAACTGAGCAAGGCAGATTCAACCATTTGGAACGATTCCTTCACGATACAACGATTTGGCAGAGCCAAGACCAAAAAGAAATTCGCAATGATTTCTCAAACAGAGAAATGCCAGTATTGACACCTGAAGAAGTTCAGATCAAGATCGAAGAAACTCCGAAAGTACCAAAAAGAGGAAAGAAATCAATTGAGCCCAAAGAGCAGAAAACCTTGAAGAACAGCGGCAGATGGGGAGGTAAAGCAAGATTGCTACAGGACCCGAAACCATTGCCTCAACCGATACACGTATTACCCAGATGCCATGCCGAAACTAAAAAAGCCAAGTTGTCGCCAGTTCTGAATCAGTCATCAACAGCTCCACCATTTTCTAACTTTTCCTTGTCAATCCCCGTATCAGTGATACAGTCACGAGAAGCAACACCCTCGGTTGCCCAACCATTTACGCTGCCACACTTTGCCACTACATTTTTGAATCACACGAAGTCAACATGTGACGATTCACCGTCGGAAATTCACAGTAGTTTGAATGATTCCAAAAGCCATATCCCAGAAGTGCTATGCTCTCAAACTCCAAACAGTGCTGCTAACCCCGAATCGTTGATTTCTCCTGCGTCAAAACCGTCTTCAAGTGGAAGCTATACTGTCCACAGTTCGTTAAGTAACACTGAAACACACGATAGTCAACGGTCCTCGATTGAGTCACTCCATCATCAGCATGTAAAGGGGTCTACGAATGCCTCGAAGTCCAGCCATGTTCAATCGATTGCTCAAGCAGAGTCATCATCGTTTCTCAAAGTCGCAGCGTATGTTCCAGTTATTCGGAAAGTGCCAGCCAGTAACCAAGACATTTTACAAATCCAACCTGCAAGTTTGAGTCTTAACTGTGGAACTGACCACATGCAAGCACTAGTCAACCTTGTCCAAAAAATGCCCCCGGAAGGCTCCCAAGCTGAAACAGACAAGGTAACTCTAAAAGGTGACCACGAACAGAATGACTTGATTCAGAATGCCAAAGGTCTTGAACCAGAGCCTTCAGGGGTAAGTTTTTTTGAACTGCAAGCAACAATAATAAAAGAAGATTTGGTTTCTAATTGTTTCTTAATTTTTTTCTAGTCTTTCAGTAATCCTTCAACTCCCGACTCGGACGTTTCTTATGCTCCCTCAAGTGCGAATGCCTCCGGATCAGGAGGAGCTGCCACGACTGAATTCAGCACCGAAGAAGAAAATGAACAACAGAAAAAGTCTGTAAGGCGAAAGAAGAGAGGCATGAGTAGATTTTCCCCTGGCCGGAAAAGGTCGAAATCAAGCCCTGAGACTGAGACTGAAGTACCTGGAAACTCGAGAGATCGTGGAGCTAATAATCAAGCGGGAGGTGATTTGCAAAATTGCAGTGTGTTAGTAAAATCTCCCCATTTTGTTGTACATGGTGAAACTGCTGTTACTGCCAGCAGCGTGAGCAGTGATGTTCAGATGCAGAATGAGCAACGAAAGTCACTTCCGTCGCTGAACCTTGTCGACACTAAAAAGCGAAAACCGTCACCAGAAAAGAAGAAGCAGCTTGTTTCAAGGGCAAGAGGAAAGAAAATCAAACGAAGAAATGATTTTACTGAAACGGAAAATAGTGTGTCCACTTCACCTCCTATGATTGATCTGATTAGTGACGAGGGTAGCGACCAGGACATCAAATCTGAGGGAGAAAAGCCGGAGCTGCATCCGAAGACTGGTTCCGGGGAAGTACCGCCGACCAACCCTATTGATGTCACTGCTGACGAAGCAGTCAGTATCAGTAAGAAAGCCTCAGGTATTTTCAATTGAATGATTGTTTGTCACTCTTTAAAAGTTCAGGTTTGTCATAACTAACCAATACAATGTTTTCATTATTAGATCCAAAGCAAATCAAGACACTTTTTTGTACTGAAGAATTAAGTGAATCAACGGGGGCTAGTGACGTTGAAGCGAACCCAGCTAAATCTCCTACTCCAGTACAGGATGGGTTGGCGGCAACGGAGTCACACAGTCAGCTTCTGCTCAAAACCTGCGAAACTACTGACATATCCGAAGACAAACATACAGAAGCGGTTCGGGAAGAGAGGGCAAATGGGAAGAAGGACAGCCAGAGCGATCCAACCCAGTCAATATCCAGCGTCTCTCCGACCAAGCGTGTAGAACAATCCTTTTCTGCAGTCACTGCTGCAAATGAATATACCGAACAACAGTGTACATCAGGAAAATTGCTGGAGGTCGAAGACAATAGAGAAGTTGAGGTGGCTGAGAGACATTGTATCCGAACAAGAGAACTACTGGAAGACGACAATGAACTGATCAACGGTGAAGTCGAAGACGAAATACCAGTGTCCTCTATTGAATATGACCGTAATGATTCTAATGACGCAACAGATGACCCTTTGAGAGACGATTTTAGTGATGATGGTGGAGACGACCACAAGGGAGATCCTTTGGAAAGAGATAGCTTTGCTGATGGTTTAGACGCTGACGACAAAAAAGAAGACGATGAAGCTGATGGGATGGCATCTGATAAACAAATTCTCAATCCAGGTGGTAACTGGGTTGATGAGGAACAACTGAAAGCTGAAGATGGTACATCATTGGTTTCGAGCGATGGAAAAACAACTGCTTTACAAACCGTCTCAAATGGCAACTTCCAAACTGAAACGGAAAACGAGCTCGTTGCATTCATTAGTGATATCAATGGTGGTGCAGCTGAAGGCGATTTGGACGAAATCTGTCTCCCCACTGAAACAGAATTCTGTTCGACGCAAAAACGGGAACCAGCAGCAATGTGTCTTCAATTAGAGCCGGAAATTCTCAGAAGACTGCACGTTGAAGTGCCGCCGGAACAGAATGAGATCAACCCGGATAGGGCCGTCAAAAATATTTCTGATATCTCGCCGACGTTGCCACTGCCACTTAGCGAAGAAAATGATGCTGCTTCTTCGTGTTCTGATGATGAACGTAAAATATCAGGTAACTGAAGTTTTCATGACGTTTAGAACTTAATTAGAATGCTCTCATTATATAATTTCTTTTACAGTTTGCGAAACGACTGAGGAGAGCAGTTCACCAGGAAATGACGAAGATCCACTTGGAATTTCAGGAGAAGCTGATGGCCATACAATAAACTTACTGACAGTTACGGAAGAGGTCCAGATTCAACTCCATTTCGATAAGCAGGAGTCGGAAGCTGAAAGTGGAAATACAGCCTACGAAGCCGAGGCACTGGCTTGCCTTCCTGAAAACAATCAACTTGAAGCATCTGATCCTCACCAAAAGTCTCAAGACAAGTCTGGCTCACACATCGGTTCTCGCAGGCAAAAGGGAAAACTGATAGCGATCAAGTCTTCAACCAGCTTACCAGCAGAAACTCGAACATCACCAAGAAAAGAAGTTCAGATAACGGCGGAAATAATGTCCCCATCCAGGAACAAATCCTCCCGCAGAGCACTTCCTCTTGTATCCATGGAGACGGAAAGTAGGATTAGACGATCTGCTAGACCGCCTAAAAAGTTTGATGGTTACGAAGTGGGGGCTCGCAAACGCAGACGCAATTGTTCTTCAGAAAATTCGCCTTCTTCAGATATACAAGCTGCCGCCCGTGAAACGCCAAGTCCAATTCAACGAACCAGAGCCAAAGCCACTGCCCAAGAGGAATCCCAGTTGACTGCCCCGAAAGGAAACCCAAGTGTAGCCAGAAAAATCATAAAAAGACCCATTGATGAGCAGTACGATGTTCCAGCGCGAGAACGAGGCAATACGAGCCGTCAACCAGCTACATTGCCAAATCGTCAAATGCTTGATGTTGGACGAAGGGATGCCACTGGTACCAGAGCTTTGACCATGTCATGTTCTAAATCCAGACAGAAACCGAACATAATGGCCAACAATCCCGACTCTGATGTTATTCAGTACGAAGATGCTACTTCAGATTCAGGTGCAGATGCAGGTAAGCAATATTGGTGTGGGATCTCAAAGTAAGTTCGTAAGTAGTTGACGTTGATTTACTTTACGTCATTTTTCTGCATTACAGGTTATCCGTCACACCAGCCTCATAATCGACGCAAGCCTGCTTCTATCAGCTCAGTTACCACCAGACGGAGCATGACTCGAAACATTTCTCACGACAGTTCTTGCAACCCCAGCGAAGTGGAAACCATGGACTTGGAAGATGAAATGTACGCTGAATTGGAGTCAATGCCACTAATAGATGATTCTTCCCTCGATGAATGCCCGCCACCTCCGCGCCTAACTCGATCAAACAAACGCTCCAAGTCTTCTGGGGAAAATTCCAGCATTGATTACGAAATCTTGGACTTAACAATAGATGATGATGATGATGTCCCTCCACCAATTCTCGAACGCTTTGACGAATATGACTCGTAAAAATGAAGCACAGGAGTCAAGGACTTAACTATTAACAAAGGACGAGATCCGTTTGACAATTTGACAAGAACAAGAATAGACTCCTTGAGATAGACTTATACAATATAGAATTCAGCTTAGCTAATATGTAATTATCGCTATTTTAGGTTTCACACTAACGAGTTTCGTTGCGATCGTCTACTAGCTTAGTTTCGCTAAGATTACATGATATAATCAAACAGTCACTCTTATGACAAAGCTGATTCCTGCCAGGAGTGTTTGTAAATTTTCCCTACATTATTGTTGTTTTTGTGATTAAAAATTAATTTTGTACTGTCATCATTTTGATATAAAAGCAAAAAGTGGATTTTGAAATAATCGACCAGTTTCCATTGTATTGGTGAGTCGCCGGCCTGAGCGGAGTCCTTGCTCGGTAGTCGGCAATGGAATTCCGTCTTTATAGATACACACGCGCGTAAAAATGCTTGTGTCGTCTTTCAAAACTTTGCGAGAAACTCACTGAACTTTTTGGTTGATTTTGCTAATTTTTATCTCTTTTTGCTTTTCGAAAAGTTATTTCCAAAATTGAGTAGCTTCAAAGTTAAATTAATTGATCGGAGTTTGAATACAGGCAGAATTACGTACGGTTGATCTTCTGCAGCTATTTATTTATGATCGGCGTCGGCTGCAAATAGCATTTCATTCAGGTAATATTCAGATAAAGTTTTGGGAATTTTGTTCGCCAAGAAAAGCTCATAATTTCAATTTTCTCGCTACAGAATGACAGTTGGCAAGAAGGACAGCGGCACTTTGCCGAGATGTTTCTTCGACATTGAAATTGGAGGGCTTCCAGCCGGCAGAGTTGTATTCGAATTGTTTGCCAATGTCGCTCCGAAAACCGCTGAAAACTTTCGAGCCTTATGTACTGGAGAAAAGGGAATCGGCCCTACTACAGAAGCACCTTTACATTACAAAGGCTCCGTCTTTCATCGTGTCATCAAAGACTTCATGATTCAAGGAGGTGACTTTTCGAAGGGAAATGGAACTGGCGGCGAATCAATCTATGGTGGAGTCTTCGAAGGTATTCGTTCGTTTTACAAATGAATTTTTCACCTGAATTCGAAACTAATTTAATGCTCTTGCTTTTTTTCAGATGAGAATCTTGAATTGCAACATGACGAGCCATTCCTGTTGTCTATGGCCAATAGAGGCGCATCAACCAACGGATCACAGTTTTTCATGTAAGTTGATGTGTAATGTGTAGAATCCATCCAAAGTTCACGCGATGCGAACTGTAACTTCAGCCAAGTTTGAGAGGGTAAAAAATACTGTATACGTCTTGAGATCTTATTTTCTGGTTCCATTCTCTATTCCATGCTCGTTAGATGTTGCTAATGAAATCGTATCCCTGTTGATTTTGATTCTGATTGATAACCGTGCCTGTTTTTGTATCTTCTGATAATAGACTTACACAGCCTGCGCCGCATCTGAATGGGTAAGTTTACTACTATTGACAGCCATGCTATGAGATTTGGAATATCACTAAATGCCCTTTCTCGCTTTTACAGTGTTCATGTTGTTTTTGGACGTGTGATTCATGGCCAAGATGTTGTTAAGCAAATTGAAGCTTTGCCAGTGGATCGCAAGAGCAGACCTTTACAGGACGTCAAAGTCACAAATTGCGGAGAGTTGATGCTTGTAAAGAAGAAAAAGGGTAAAGTTGTGCTTACATTTAGCTAGATTGGGTTATGGATACTGTTGTTTGAGCTTGAATCTAAACTTCAGACAAGAAAGAGAAGAAGAAGAAGGACAAAAAGAAAGACGAACGTGACAAGGAGTCTGAGGATGAAGAAAGAAGTTCAGGAGAAATATCAGACTCTGGTGATGAAAAACACAAAAAGAAGAAGACCCAGAAGGCTGATGCTGACCAGGAGCCCACTGCTGCAATGTAAGAAAGTATTTATCAGATTTCAAAATGCTTGATTTTGTATAGGGGCGACATTACTTGAACTTGTTTTGAATTGCAGAGAAGTTGCTCATCCATTAGCAATCATTACATCGGTTGATGCTGATGAAATTCCTCCGGATCCGTCAAATCGGTATTTGTCCAGAGCGCCGCCAAAGAAAAAAGATGATGACGATGATAAAAGCAAGGATAAGGACAAAAAATCAAAAAGAGGCCGCAGCAGAGAAAGAAGCCGCAGTAGGGACAGAGGTCGTAATGGTGACCGAGGTGCAAATTGGGGAAGATCTGGGGACAGGTTTGGAAGTAGGCGTTCCAGCACCACAGCAACTGGAAGGAAGGTCAAAGGACGTGGCCGTTTGGTGAGTACGCTTTTTAAAACTTTGCGAAGTGTCGCGAACGCTGGTTTCATCATATTCTTATTTAACCGCCCTAGCGTTACCGTACTCCATCTAAGAGTGCCAGCGATAGATCCAGAAGCCCAACACCTCCACACTGGAAAGCAGAAGCTCGTCGTACCATATCAATGAAAGAGTATAAGGTAATTTTTCTAGCTGGAAGGTTTTGTCCGTTGTTGACGTGAATCTGTACCCATTTCTGCATTTCCTTAGGTCAAGGAACAGCAGCGCAAGGAAAAGGAAGAAGAAATGCGTCGCCGGCAAGAAGAACGCCAACGAAGACATGATGAACAGGTGAAACGAGATCAAGAAGCTAAAGAAAAGATGCTCGACATCACTCCACCAAAAAGACATCACACAGATGACGAATCCAGCGACGAACCTTCGACCGCCGTCGGAGGTTCACCCATCTCCAAATCACTGATCGAAACCGTCGCTTCATCACAACCCGAAGGTGTTGTCTACTACCAGCATCTATACCCACCTCGTAGCGAGGACGTCCCAGAGTCTCGTCGTCCAGAACCGGGAAGGGAGGAACGAAGCCCAAGTCTCGATTACGAGGAAGAGCCAGAAATATCTATTCCTCTTCTTTTGGGTGCATCCTCCATTGACACAGCACCACTCATGCCAAAGGCTCTGAGTGAAGACGAGGAAATGCGCCTTCGAAGAGAACTTCTGAAGAAGCGTTTGAGAGAATGGGAAGACGAGTCGGATGACGACAAAGGCAAGGAACCAGACCGCAATCGAGATACCAAATCCAGCCGAACCGAAAGCATCCAAGATAAGCTACTCAAGTTCAGCGGTGGTTATGACGACCGCACTCGATCTCGAAAGTCCAGAAGTGCCAGCACTGACCGGCACACCGACAAACGTCGTGGCAAAAAGGATCGCTCCCCATCACCAGACCGGAAGCGCAAAGACAGTGGTAGCAAGTCTCGAAGACGAGATAGTCGTAGCCCTGTTAGGCGTCGTTCATCAAGGGACAGAACTGATTCTTTCAAAGGCAGACGTGGTGGTGACCGAGGAGGAGATAGAAATAGCGGTCGTCGTGGAAAGTCTATCTCCAGCTCTTCACGTTCAAGGAGCCGTAGTCGGGATCGCCGTTACAGACGTTAGGAAACTGGATACAGCCTTTCCTTCAGGATCATGATATAAACTTCAGTCACCAACTTTATTCTTTATCTAAACGTTGAAGTTTTCAAAACAGCCTTCACCAACTTTAGATTCTTGATACTTTCTAGGCTAGCTATTGTTCCTTCCAGTTGAGGCTAGTTACGTTCTAAAACTTTTCCTAAACAGTGTTATATCCTAGATACAAACAGTTTCATAATTTCATTGTTAGCTTGAATACTTGATAAGGGCCTTAGGTCCAAAATACCTAATATTTATAGTTACTAGTTACTGACTAGTTTCTCCATAGGACTTGGCTCTTTGTTAGATATCGTAGTAGATAGCTTTTCAGGATTAAATTGACTATACGAGCATAAATGAGGATTCTAGGCCAGTTAAAAGGTTAGTGTGAAAGACGCCCTCTTTTGAGCTGGACTTGGGTTTAGGGACACACAACAACAATATGAGGGAGCCGGCCTTTTGTAAATCGGAGGGGTTTCCTTTGTATGGTTGGGCAGGGAGGACATGCGACCCTATGGCGTAACGTTAGGTGAAGTAGCGTGGCATAGAGGGATGAGGTTGTCTCGGTTCGGATCAGGTTCTAGCTTTCAGCTTTAGCTTTATAAAGTATGCTTCTAGCTT
>JAQGBJ010003066.1:0-13911 GCA_034698345.1 Sphaeridia pumilis
TTAGTAATCAAAACTCAAGTTTTTAATGGTCACTGATGACTGATGAGGCGTGAGAGTTTTTACGATTTCACGCAACATTTTTTTTGAAAATTTTGCGAGACAATTTTTTCATGTTGCATTCTTATAAACCTAAATACTGAAGAATTTTTTGAATTCTACGCAGATTTAGTAAAGGTTGAAAGTTACCTATTAAACGCTTAGCGCTTAAAATATATAACACGGAAGGCTTTACAGAAAAACTGGTAGACGAAGTGCAGCAAAGAAGGTGGAAAAACACTGCGCTGGATCTACCAATACAAGAAAGCCTGTTTATTTGTAGATTGTCGCTTGCAGCGCATGATAATTTAATGATGGTCCAGTTGAGGTAGGACCACAAACAAAACGAGTTTCTCGACAGCTCAGCAAGACAGAAGCAATCGAACTGGGCAAGAGTACGGAAGAAGTTTGCGGTTAAAAGTGACGCTAATATATCAAGTGAATGCGCATGCGCATGTCAAGTGTTGAATTTGACCTCAGGGCTCAAGGGATACAGTGACTTCACAAAAGCTGAAAGTTTTTGATTTTTTTTGAACAATATTTGAAAATGTTGCTCGCGCTAGCAGTGGTGGTGGTTTCACTAGTAATTTTGGAAACCTTTATAAAACACCAAAGGTACAGAAAAGATGCGGAGAGTGTCAAACTAAAGCCCCTTCCAGGTACGTTATTCAAAAATGTCAAGCGCGCTGCGCTGCGCTGAGCGCGGCGCTGCTTCCCGCGCTCATTTTTTAAATTTTGTGACCTTGTATTTTTGCCCGCTTTAGGTCCTCCAAATGTGCCCTTCTTAGGATGCCTTCCATTTCTACTACCAGACATGATCAACTTCCTGCCGAATTACGAAAAGATGAGTTTGGTAGCGCGGCGCTGGGGCAAGTTTTTCAAGGCTCATTTAGGCCTCCAGTCTTGTGGTGAGAATCCTTTAATTTTGGAATATTAAAGCTTAGAACATTGAAAAATCAAGATTATTTGCGTTTCTACAGTGTACGTTGAGGATTTTGAAATCGCCCGGGAAATCATGACTTCAGACGACTGGTTCCACAGATTCAACGATCATCCCTCTTTTTACGAACGCTCTTACAACAAGCAGATTGGTAATTTTTATCCTCTGAAATGGCGATTGATTTCCTAGAATTGAGCTAATTTTTGGAGATTTTGCTAAATAGGCTTAGCCCTTGGAAACGGTACAGCTTGGAAAGAAGTGCGCCGCTTCACAGTACGAAACCTGCGCGAACTCGGTTTTGGCAAAGGCATCAGCATGGAAGCTGGCCTGAACCTTGAACTCGACACTTTGTTGTCAAAAATGAGCTCCTTGATGCGTCGCAACGAAGGCACTGTCGACATGAATTTGTTCTTCAACGTGTCAGTGCTCAACCTCTTGTGGCGAATGCTTGTCGGCGACCGGTTTTCCCACGAAGACGTCAAACTTCAGAAGCTCATCAAGTTGGTCGACAAAGCCAGCAAATCTGCTCCTCAAGGCCTCACTCCAGTTTTTGCCTTTCCGTTTTTGAGGTACATTCCTGGACTCACCGAGCAGGACATTATTTTGGAACTTCATCGCCAGGTCCAAGATCTATTCAAGGTACCTACATCCTTCAAATCATTGCCAATTTTTAAAATTCCGCGGCATAAAAACTGATCAAACTTCAGGGAATCCTGGAAACTCGCCGAGCAGTAGGCCTCTACAAAGACGACCCCCAAAATTTTGTCGACGTCTTCCTCCAGCAAATCCACGAAAACCAAAACGATCCAAATTCACCTTACAACGACCAACAACTCATCATGGTTTGCACCGACCTCTTCTTCACCGGCTCAGACACTTCGAGCACAGCGCTCGAGTTCGCGCTCATGTACCTGATCCTCAACCCTCAAGTGCAACTTCGGCTGCAGGAAGAGATTGACACTGTCATTGGGAGAGACAGACTACCAACTTTGGACGATAAGAAAAAGTGAGTTACTTCGCAGTGGAGCATGTCAACTGCGCAGTTAGGGTGCTAACATCTTTTTTATTTCAGCATGCCGTACACCGAAGCGACCATTTTGGAAGTCCTTCGAGTATCCACAGTCCTCCCTGTGACCGCAAGGACTACTGTGCGCGATATTGACTTCCATGGCTATCTGATTCCAAAGGTGCGTTCACTTTTGTGTTTGTAACTGCGCAGTTAGATTTTACTCTAGTTTTTTTATTGTAGGGTACTACCGCCGGCATCAATCTCCACGCCATGCACCACTCCCCAGACATGTGGGACAACCCCCGACAGTTCAACCCCTCTCGTTTCCTTGACAACAACAACCAACTCGTCAACACCGACAAAATCATGCCCTTCGGCTACGGCAAGCGCGTCTGTATGGGAGAGACCACCGCGCGCGCTACAATCTTCATCTTCCTCACCGGTCTCCTTCAGAAGTACTCGTTCAAGACTTCAGCGCTACACGGACCTCCGTCCACGAAGCCCATTTGTGGCTTTACTCAGTACCCGCGACCTTACAAAGCGCAAGTGACTCTGAGGTCATAGCGGTGACCTGTGCTGCGCGCGGCGCGCCGCGCGCATCTTCAATTTTTGCTCGAACGTTTGTATTATACTCATTAACCATATTCTTGTACATATTATATTGTTGCTAAATTAAACTTGATTTACTTGATTACATCAGCAAAAAACACAACAACCAGGAACTTGTTTTCACTCGAGCTACTAGAAAACACACCTCAAAATGCGCAATTTACCATTTCTTCCGTATTCAACTTATGTTTCAACTAGACGCTGCGCTCTTCCCCTCATTTACAAAACATGCGGAAAGCTAGTATCGATTTCAGCGCGCAGCGCAGCGCAGCGCCGCCATCAATCAACTTGCACATTAAATCCACAGTAGTGTTGACACACCAAGCGTTGACGCTGATGATAGCCCCAGCTCATTAAAAGGTTACCAATAAAAAAGGTCACGGAAGCGCTTGCGCTGCGCGCAAGCGCTCCGTCGTCCTAATCATATTTGTTCAACAACCACCTCTAGTGTTTTTCAACCCACTGAAATGTCTACTTTTGCTAATCTTTGTTATACTCTATGACCTATAATTACAACCTGTTTAATTTAATACTTCTCTGTGAGATCATGACCTGTCGTCGCTTATTTTCTCACAACTTCTCAGAATGAACCAGACTTAAGGAATCTCGCCAACCTTGAAATTTTTCGGTCATCTCGGTCCAATATATTTTTATTATGTAATCTCACTAAAATATTCCTCTTCACCAGATTTTTATCAATCGAATCCATCAAACCTACCAACTCGTCAGTCATTTCCAGACCATTGGCTTATCCACTGCTGAAACAGGTTGCCAAGCCGGAATCACCTGCTCAAACACGCCATCTTTGTTACACGAAGCGTTTCCAAAGAAGCCATTATCATTTAAATCTGTTATTTTGCCAAACCTATAATCACATGCCTGAACTTGTCTTCAAATCCAAAGTCAAGCAAAATATTCCTATATAGTTGATAGTGCAAAAACTAACCTGTATTAAAATTCTGCCTGCTGGGCCTCCATCAAAGATCGCATTTTACAATTAGAACAAACATGAGAATCATTAAACTTTTATTTGTGCAAGTGGCAAAAAATCTAATATTTTTACAATTCTCCATAAACTATTGCGCAACACCCCAACGACGTTTGCCAAAATCACAAGGTTGCGAATTGCAATTTTTATTGTTGCATCCATAATTCGCGTTATAAAATATTCACGTGATTCTCAGTGCTTCTCCTCTTTTTGCCTAAATTCAGCAAATTTAGCAACAATAACAAAAGAAAGTACAGCGCAGTTACTCCCGGACCCAAACACAAACAACAACAAAATTTACTAGTTTTTCACAATTGCATTCAAATTATCAATAACTTTTCTCATGTAAACAAAGAAAAACGTGTAACTGACCTGCCTTGCTCACCGCATGGAATTTTACCGGTTTACATAAAAACCTGAAAAACACACATCACGTCCATTATCCAAAAAATTCTTGTTCAGAATTTTCCAGACTGCCCAAGTAGTTTGCATTCATTAACAAGGCGTACAACAATGTTACTGGGCGTGAATACATTAAGCGAGTTGGCTGGCGCTGCTTCCAATAAGCCAAAGCGTCGCTTTAGCTATATGACATATTAAAAAACTGGTCCTACCTAAAGTTCCTAGAGGTTTATAAAAGTTGGATGAGAAGAAGCAATTATTCGCAAATGCTGTTTGTATTGCTGACTAACGAGAAGCTGCTTGTCCGACGTAGAGAATGCCGGTTCCTGATTTTGTTTGGCAAAAAAGAGGAAAAATATATATTGATGCGAATTTACTACCGACTAACTAAACGTCGACTGGCATCAAGAAACAAGGAACAAGAGGAGTGAAACACCTGTTGATTGCTCATTTTGAGTCAAGCTACTGGACAACCTGTTACTTGTTGTGCATCGAAGAATTTTGTGATAAAAGGAACTGAATTTTGTGGTACATAAACAGGAATTATTGTGTGTCTCAAGTGTCAAAAATTTTTGTGACAATGGCTTGCAACGAGAGCCAAGTTTTGCAAGTCTTGGAAAACAGTGTCGCCAAGGGCTACAAAGGTCCAAACCAATGGCCGATTACAGACGTTTTAATTCTATCAGTTTTTGTTCTGATGGGAATTTGGCAATTTTGGCGAAAAGAGCAAGACACTTTGAAGGTCAAGAAAAAACGGCTTCCAGGTGAGTAGAGAATGTCAAAGGTTAGGTTAGGTTAGGTTAGGCTGCCAGTGTCCAGAAGTGCACAAAACTCACATTCAAATTTTTATTTCTAGGCATGCCAAGTATCCCAATCCTTGGAAGTCTTCCGTTTATGCTTCCATATTTGCTCAGGTACCCGAAGCATAAATTAGTTGAGGCCATCAACAAAGTGTATGGCAAAGTTTGGGGACTTCAGTTTGGCGTCCATTACTGTGGTAAGATTTCAGAATTATTTTGGCGGCAATTTTAAAATTTGTGAATTGATTCGATAATGTATTGGAAAACGTGCTTGCAGTACTCATTTCGGACATCGAAGTAGCCAAACGAGTCATGTCCTCCGATGACTGGATCAACCGCTACAATGACCATCCCATGTTTTATGAACGGTCCTTCAATAAGGCTATTGGTATAGTAAAAAAACCGTTTTCAAAATTTTTGAATTTTTCAACAAAAAATATTCAAACTTTTATTTTTTGGAACCTCAGGTATCGGCTTCGCTAACGGCGAAAACTGGCGTCAAATGCGCAAATACGCCATCCGCACCCTCCGCCAATTCGGTTTTGGCAAGCACCAAACGATGGAAGGCAGCATCAAACTGGAGCTGGAACAAGTTGTCAAAAACGTTCAAACCGCCATTACCAAAAACGCCGGAATCCTCAACGCCCAACAGTTCTTTTACGTCCCGTTGCTCAACGTTCTTTGGACGATGATGGCAGGAGTTCGGTTCCATTACGACGATGCCAAAATCCGAGCGCTGCTTCAGCTCGGCGAAGAAGTCTGCAAGATGGCGCCACAAGGAACCACGCCTATGTTTGCATTCCCGTTTTTGAGAAAGATTCCGTATTTGACTGAACACGATATGGTTCTCAAGTTGCATCATTACATGCAGGACTTGTTTAAAGTAAGTTGTGACAATCCTATGTAATTTGAAAATTTTGAAATTGCCGCGCTAAAACTTGTGCATTTTAAACAGGGCATTCTTGAAGAACGCCGCGCCGCTGGAACCTACCTCCAGGACCCTCAGGACTTCATGGACGTCTTTTTGAGAGACATTGAGAACTTCAAAGGAACTGACAAAGAACAGTATTTTACTGGTAAGTTAATATTAAAAAATTATAGAGATTTTTTCACCTGTAATTACAAAGTTTTCAAAAACAATTTTCAGATGAACAATTCATCATGGTCTGCAACGACCTCTTTTTTGGCATTAACTCTGTGAGTGCCGCCATGGAATTCTGCATCATGTACATGATCCTCAACCCCAGAGTCCAGCAAAAGGTCCAAGCTGAAATTGACCAAGTTGTCGGCACCGCTCGAGCGCCATCTTTGGCCGATAAATCAAGGTGATAATAATAAAAAAATAACTGTTTTAAAAAAGGGTCATTCTCCAATACTAATTTATCCCCCCCCACAGCCTACCATACTCAGAAGCCACAATGTACGAAGTCCTCCGAGTCGCCAACATTCTCCCACTGACAGGACGCTGCCCTGTCGCCGACACCGAACTCGATGGGCACTTCGTGCCCAAGGGCGCCATCGTCGGAATCGACCTCAAGTCCATCCACATGGACAGCGACATTTGGCCTGACCCCCAAGCGTTCCGGCCTGAACGCTTCTTGAATGAGGATGGGACCAAATTGGCCAACCTTGAAAAAACGCTCTTGTTTGGGCACGGTAAGATCCATTTAAAAATCGTTCGACTCATTTTTGAAGAGACCTTTCAAATCTAAACTCAAAATTTCTATACTTCAGGAACTCGCTTCTGCATCGCCGACGTCCTTGCCAAATCCAGTGTCTTTTTGTTCTTCATCACGCTAATGCAAAAGTACAGCTTTGAGCCGTCTCGAAGCCACAAGTCGCCGGATCCAGTGCCACTTCCCGGATTCTCCCAGAATCCAGTTCCGTTCCATGCTTTTGTTCGAAGAAGGTTTGATTTTTAGTATCCATAATAGTAGCCATTAGCTTGCATCATTTTGTATAACAACACGAAAATTCCATTAGTCGCTTAGTTAGAGTAAGTTTCATAATAAATTATTGCGTTTGAAAACAAGTCTTACGATACCGGTTTACTACTACTCTGTATACTTTCGCCTTCTCGAAAATTCCATCTCTTGGCTCACAACATTTAAGTTTACGAATGCTTTGAAATTTAAGATGAGTTGAGTAATAATACAAGGATTCAGAAGCTGAATCCCCACATTCAGAGCCATCGTCCTCACCTGACCCACATACCTCAACATCGGGCTGCTCACCACAACGTTCAACCTTTTCATTGTTGCTTCTTCCCGCAGCAATGCAAAGCCAGGTAAGCGGGACAGGTGAGAATTGAGAAGCCCGTTATTGCCATCATCTTTATTTTCCATACTGGCAACACAAACTTGTTTCTTGCTAAATCAACAGATCTGTAAATATCCCAGTCGCAAATGTCCACTGAATACATGTACCTGATGAGCATGATAAAAAATGAGCAAAATGAAGGCAGGTTAAGGGCGTAAGTAGGCTGCGACAATCCGACGGCGTTTCATTTCCTCATTGTTGCTCGGAAGGTTCAAGTGCTGATTTCAAAGTTGTACTGACGTGTGTTTCTTGTGCCGTCTTCTGTTCGAGACCTTGACATTGGATATTTTCTGGAGGAATCTTCAAGGCAAAAGCCTACTAATTACAGGTAAATTTGAAACCTACTTGACGTTCACATATAACTTGAAAAATTAAACTGGTTTAATTTTTCTGACGGCTCATTCCACTAAATCAAGGTCGCCATAAATTACAGCCTAAATTTTCAAAACTGTGTCTAAAATATATATCTTCTTTTGCAGACTCCAAAAATGAAGCCCGCTGTGTGGTACATCAGCATGATGATGGTCGCCTTCCTCTACTTCTACGTCATCGCTGTCCAGTACATCCGGGGCAGCTAGAGCGTCCAATGGAAGCGCCACAATGGCCAACAGCAGGTCCAAAGGTCTTTCCAACTCCTCTGACCAACAGCTCAAACCATCTGCGCTCGCAGCGCCATCTTTGAAGTCACCCGCTGTTGTGACCCTTGGACCTACTTACCAGAGCTTTCGCGCACCTATCTCAATGGACAATCAACTGGAGGAGCAAATTTCGTTATCATCAGTGCTGTGTTTTTCATTACGTGATTTTGTACAGTATTTATACTATTTATTATGAAATGACCTGACCTCCAGCTTTCGGTAAATTACTTATCTCTGTGACCTGCTTTTGAACAACAGTGACATAATAAAACTGCGCAAAATTTTAAAGTACCCAAGCAGATTTTTTATGAAGCCAAGCCAATAAGCTCAATATCGATTTGTTCCACTCATCAACTCTCAACCTCAACGATTCTCATTAATTTTGCAGTGCTCTATTTTCTCAATCGATAATGCCAAATTCTACCCCTTACACTTCCATGAATTTCTTATGAGCTTCTAGCTTCCGCGTTCTGATTCTGATACGATCGCAATAGCAGAAATTATGGTTCGTTTCCAGCTTTTCCCCTTCAGCGAACTCACACGCAATATGCACGCAATCGCCGTAGGAAAATATATACAAAACATACAAAATTGTAGGTAGATGCCGAGACGAGATTCTTCTTGATGCTATATTATATAAATGCGAGCCGTTTAACAACATGAGTAAAAATTGAGTTCTTCTACTTCTTATATCATCCAGCTGTTTTATCATCAACAACACAAAATCCTCCATGTCCTTGAACCAAGACGAGAGATACACAGGCATTTGTTGCTTTGTCCGTAAAGACATGTGAGAAATCGCCGTTCTGTTGTGTTCCTAGTTTACTAGTTTTCTAGTGCGCTAGTCGTACTAAAATTAAATTAATTTACCTTTAATTAACTTCGGTTCAGAAACTTCAGATAGTCATATCTTGCAATATGAAGCTTTTAAAATCAGCAACAGCGCTCCAAAGGCGCCAAAGCGCGCTAAGCAACTTGAATCAAAAAATTCAAGCTCTTGCGGCGACGTCCCAAAGAAACTTTTCGTCCAATTCGACAACTGAACCATCTAAGTACCTGGGAGGCCTCAAACCCCAAAATAATTTAAGCTACTTGAGTGTCCCTGGAGAATTCCCGCTGCTGAACAAAACAATGGGCCAGTTGCTAGACGACGCTGCGGACAAGTTCGGTGACGCTGATTGCTTCTATTTTGCTGACAAGAATGAACGCTATTCTTTTGTCCAGTGCAAAGAAGAGGTACTTGAATCTGTGTTTTTTGAAGAATACGAAAAATGTATTTTTATTCAACAATTTTACTTTCAGGCTGACAAGTTAGCAAGTGGTTTCCTCAGAATTGGTCTTTATCCTGGAGACCGTATTGGAATTTGGGGCCCCAATAGCCGTCAGTGGTACATTTCCGAAATGGCTGCTGCCAAAGCTGGATTGATTTCAGTAAGACAAAATTCAACAATTTCAAAGGTTCCAAAAGCCTCAGTTTCTTATCGGAGGACTTCAATTCCAGGTCTTCATAAACCCCGCGTACCAGACCCGAGAACTCCTTTACAGTCTAAACAAAGTCAACATGAAATCAATCGTCATTTCTGGTGACTTCAAGACCCAAAACTACTTCAGAATGATGCTGGAAGCGGTACCTGAGTTGGACGGACCTGCGCCAGGGTTCCTGAATTCCTCCAAAGTTCCGTCTCTCAAGTCTGTGATATCTATGGAGTCGACAGCTCCGTCCGAGTTAGCCAACATGATTCTCAATTTTGTTCATGTCAACTTTTCAAAACAGAAATTAATTTTCCCGCTCATTTTCAGATCTGTATTTTCATACGATCAGCTGTTGGAGGAAGGCCAGTCTGCCTTTAATTTGGACGCTATGAGAAAAGTACAAAGCCAAGTGCAGGCAGATAGCGTTTGCAACATTCAGTTCACTTCAGTAAGTTGGAGCCATAAATTAATATTTTAAAAATATTCACCTATATAATTTTAAAATTGTATCCATAGGGAACAACGGGCAACCCCAAAGGCGTCATGTTGGCACACTTCAACGTGGTCAACAACAGTTATCTCATTTCGAAGCGCCTTGGCATGACTTCAAAGGTAACTTTAGAATCGTCAACTCAATTCTCTTGGTTTCTAAAGGCTCTAAAATTTTGAATTCCACACAGGACCGCCTCTGCATGCCAGTGCCACTCTTCCACTGCTACGGCAACGTGGCCGGCGTCCTCGCCGGCCTTCACGCTGGAGCCACTGCGGTCTTCCCATCTCCAGGCTTCAACACCACAGCAGCCATCAAAGTAACAGCTCAAGAAAAATGTACCGCCATGTACGGCACGCCCACAATGCACATTGACATCCTCAATGACCCCAAAATGACCCAGTCTGACATTAGCAGCCTGAACTGGGCCATTACTGCAGGCTCCATTTGTCCAGAGCCTCTGGTCAAGGAAATGAAGACCAAATATGGCATTCAAAGGGTTAATGTGAGTACTAGCTGTCCAGCCATTTTTGTCAGCTTCAGGTCAAAGGTCACAACTTGAAATATTTTCCTCAGAGCGTCTACGGCCTCACTGAAACAAGCCCAGTTGTTACCCAATCACTCCCGCAAGATAGCGACACCATCAGAGCCACTACAGTCGGCTACCCTCAGGAACACACTGAACTTAAGGTTGTGGACACGGAAGGCCACATAGTCCCCATTGGAACTGAAGGCGAAATGTGTATGCGAGGTTACATGGTAATGCATGGCTACTGGGAGGACGAGAACAAGACCAAAGAAGCCATTGATTCTGCTCGATGGTTCCACTCAGGGTGAGTCAAGCGCTCAAAAATTTTAAATTTAATTTTCCCGCCAAAAATTCAAAACTCCCGCTCTTTTTTTCCAGCGACCTCTTTGTCATGACCGAGTCTGGCCATTGCAAAATCGTTGGCCGCCTCAAGGATATGATCATCAGAGGAGGCGAAAATATCTACCCGAAAGAAATCGAAGAATTTCTACACACTCATCCTGATATTCAAGAAGCTCAAGTTTTTGGCGTTCCTGACGCCCGGCTCGGCGAAGCCGTTGCTTGCTGGCTCAAGCTCAAAGATGGCAAGAAATTGAATGTTGATCAAGTTAAGAGCTTTTGCAAGGGACAGGTGAACAAAAATTTAAATTTACCGCCAAAATCCCATTTTCCCGCCAAAATTAAATTTTCGAATATATTTTTTTGCAGATTTCCCACTTCAAGATACCACAACACATCAAGTTCACTAGCGACTTTCCAAAAACAACCTCGGGCAAAATTCAAAAATTCCAGATGCGCGCCATGACCATCAAAGAACTTGGGCGAAATTCTAAATAATTTTTTAAATTTATTATTGTCTCCCAGTTTTCCAAATAAAATTTAAACCCTTTATAAACAAAACGTAATTTTTACAATTCATCTCGACTTCTAAAATTCGCATGCTTTTCGCATTTAAAAGCCACACCGATGAGGACATCGTAAATTTCCCGCAAAAATTTCTGAACCTTTTCAGGCTTGGCGCACATCTCCACAGCTTTTTCAATGCACTTTTCAATCTCGTCCACAGCCCTAAAACACCATAAAAATATTTAACAGATTTCTAGAAAAGCCAATCAAGTTTTTAATTTTTCTCACATACTTGCAAATAGAATTCTCATCAGCGTTCAAAATCGAAGGATCTAACAGAATCATCATCATTGCTGGACAGCTCATGACCTTTTCGCCCAGCGTTTTGTAATGTTGAACTGCACAGGTCATTGTTGACATGGCTTCAGTGGATCCCACCATCACTGCAATTAAAACAATGGAAATCCCAAATCCCGTGTCAACCTCCAATTACATTTTGTGAAAAATACGTGTGAGAAAGCAAAAAAAAATATTTTTGTTATTATTGTCTCTCATCATAAACAAACTTACGTGACTGAATCCTGGCGTCTTTTTCCAAAGAACAGAGCGCAGTTTCAATGTTGACGAGAATTTGATCCAGTTCAAAAATCTTGGAATTTTCTTTGATAATAGGGAAACAACGTTGAATTACGTCAAAGGCTTCCTTGTAGCATGCTTTGCCTTGTGGAAGAAAATTGCAAGCTGGTTGCAGAATTCCGTGTTCGCCCATCTGCTCCTGGTTTTTGCCCGCAATTTTTACAGCACAATTTTTGGCCCTTTCCTGTGAAAAAGTGTTTCAAAAATAAATAATATTTCTTTTTCAAGCTTAAAGTCTATACGTAGTAATTTTTACCGTACAAAAACTTTCTCATCCAACTCAACCCCATGAAGTTTGCACTGGTCCCTGAAGTACTGGGCGCCATTTTCGTATTCGAGGCTCGAATCCAAAAACGCAAAGGCGGCGTTAGCCGCCAGGGCTACTAGTAAAACACTAACTTTGAACATGATGAAAAATAGTTCTAAAATTTTTCTCACAAAATCGATTGATTCCAATTATTGGTCTGGATTCCTATCAACTTCACTTGTAGACACAAGCAATTTAAGTGGCTCAAAAATTGAAGAATCGACAAAGTTTGCTTGTGGAGACTCTGTCAGATCCGGACTCGAAGCTGATCAATTGCACTTTATCACATACTCGAGCGATATACTTGTGAGATAGCAAAAGAAGAACACCTGCGATAAAACTGTCAAACCGTTCATCACGTTCTCACATATACAGTTTCCCATAAAGATTCTCTCGACCAGATTCAGAATTCGTCAATTCAACTCCACGTAATAGCCATTTTACAACGACACGTCAGCTCACACCGAAACAACAGTTTATTGCGATCAGTGGACCGGATCTTTGAAATTTCGCCTTGATGCTGCCTGCAACTGCATTTACTCACATGTTATAAAAGTAAAGCACAAAAAGATGACAATGAACAGCAGCAGTGTTAAAATTACGGAGACTTGAAACGTATATTTTTTGCATCACCTGCAATTATTAAACTGTAACCATTTCCGGTTGAGTAGTTTCCAAAAAAGACGGGATCTTTTCGAAGCTTCCGTACCTGAGATCAGATGCTGTCATCAATTTTCTGCATACCTGTCAATCAACAGATTTCTGAGAAACACGAGGAAATGTGTTCATTTCAGATAATAAGACTATGCATTTTTAAAATTAAATATGTTTTGATATGATTTTTACATGGAGCCAATTAATCAACATGGATGGGCGGACGCCTTATTTAAGGTTTGCGTGACTTACCACACTTGTCGACCTTGCAGCCTTGGCGAATGGTCAGGAGCGCCATTTATCTCCAAATGGCCCTGCGAGTACCTGTTGGACTTTGAAATATTTTTCATATGTTATCAAATGGTAAAGGCTCGATGATCATCACAAGTTTTTGCGAGAATATTCTTTCTCGTGTGGTCGAAGGTCAAGTTGACGGTCTTGTTGGAGCTCGAAACAAGTTATCGGCTCTTCTGACGTACTCTGGTATATTCTGACGTACAAATTACAGTGATTTTTGCTAGGAAACGAAAACAGCATGTCAAACATGGACTTTGAGGTTGGCCATGTCATGCGCATGCAATTTTAAATTAGCCAAACTGGTTGTCCAGAAGAACCTTTAATGAAATACCCCAAGTCCAGTGCCGAAATGGACTTCACCCAAGCAACAAGTGCTCAGCTGCCTGAAACACTGGAGATTTTTTACAAGACATTAGAATTTAACGCTTGATTGCTAATTCTGTCTTTTTACACACCTCATTAAATCACTTGTTGGAGGTCTAATTTTCAAGTGTCACTTGCTTGAATTGCTACAGTGAAGTGATAAATGTCCTATTGTTTTGACAAACCAATGGTCAATTGCGGAAACATCAGATAAAATCCACAAGTTACAGCGGTATTTACGCATGTTCTGAAGGTCGGCTAAAGCCAGTTTAAACTTGAAAGCCTTGCAGACACCACAACTCGTAACTTGAAAAATGCTCCTCACCTACTTTGTCGTCAGTGTCATCTGCGCCATCTCAGACTGCCCGGCAAATTTTGGCGAGCCTGGAGACCACAAGGTGGCGCCAAAACAAAATGGGCGTCAAACCAGGTTCTTACGGAAACACTCTTCAACCCGGCAAGATTTTGATCTGGCTGTAAACCTAAACCCGGATTACAAACCTGAGCCTTTTGTCAAGTTCAGAGATGGCGCTGTTCACGGCTACTTTCAAAAGACCATCTCTGGGCGGGAGATT
>JAQGBJ010003067.1:0-13902 GCA_034698345.1 Sphaeridia pumilis
AACAACCACGACGGCCAAACGGTCACCAATTCCGGAACTCATCTGACCAGCCCTGCCATGTTCATCGCGCCTATAACATGCCGTTATAATTTTCCACGGGTAAAAAATAATTTCAACACAAATTATCTCAAGTCTTGTTTGTCACCTAAAAGCATCAAAATTATTATTTTAGCCTGAAGGAATCTGCCAAGTCCGCTTGGACTTTGCCTACTTCCAGCTGGCTCCGCCAGATGTCGACTCTCCAGGAGACTGCATTACGGACACATTGACAGTCGTCGCCGATAACTTGAGCGGTTTCATGGCTTGCGGTAACGCAACCGGCGAGCACTGTTAGTGAAGTACCAAGTACTCAAAAAAAATCTTCGATGTTTCTAAAATTCGATACTAAAACCCCCTGATTTTTCAGTGTATTTGCAATACGGAGCTTCGGACACTGTCATGGCCTCCATCCAACTCAAGCAAAGCACTTCAAAATACGACATTGTGGCCACCTACGTCCCTTGTAACGACGGCTCTTCTCGGTCTTCGTCATCGAAGCGCAAGGGTCGCAGCATCAGAACTAAAAACACGAGTGGTTCTGGCAGTTCAGATAACAGCAACAATACAGTAATTTCTGCGGCTCCAGGTATGGAAGTATTTAAAAAATTCTGTTTTTAACAAGAACCGTTTTTGCTCAGCGCGCCATCTATGTTCGACGCTTTTCAGATGGCTGCGCCCAGTACTATACCCAAGCAACTGGAACTGTTCAGAGCTTCAACTACGTCCCAGGTGACGGAACTGCGACAGTGACCAATCAAATCAACAATGAAAAATATTGTGTCTGCGTCAGAAACATTCCGGGTTCCAGCTCCATTACTGTACGTTTTTAAATTGGCGCTTCGCCGCAATATAAATTGTAGGTCCCAAATGATTCTTTACATAATTTTTCAGTGGAGAAGTTGTTCGAACACGAGCTTCGTCATCTCTCGATCCAACGAAGGCTCGCTAACCGGAAACGACTGCCCGAACGACTACGTCGATATTCCAGGCTCACAGTTTGGAAGGTACTGTGGTACCGAGTTTCCGCAAACTGCCATCACCAGCTCTTTGAAGCCTTACATGATGTGCGTCCACTTCGACGAGTCCGAGTTTCCTGGAGCCAATTTGCCCTTTGACCCAGAAACTCTCTGTCAAATTGGCTTTGATTGTTACGGTGATGGTTCCAATGGTGGAATTCCCGGTCTTCAGCCTCCAGGCACTAAATGTGACAATGCTGAAGGTTTGTTTTGCGTTCCCGGAACTGTTTTGATGAACCAGTTGGACAGTGGAAACTCTGGATTCTGCCTAAACTATCAAGTTACGTAAACTGCATTTGAAAAAGAGTCGGCAACGTGTAATTTATGTATTTATTAAAGCAGTAATAAACTGAAATTAGATGCACTAAAAAATGGTGATCACGTGATTGCTGAAATTGCAGTGAATTTTTTAAAAAGCCGTCGGTTCCCGGGAATTTGATAAAAACAAAGCAATGAAAAAGTGCATTTAGTCATGTCAGTCATGTGTTTTATAACTATTTGAAAGCACTATATAAACGTGTATTTAGCCCTTTTCTGAGTCACTTATTAATTTGTCGTTGGCAGAGAAGTCGGTTAAAACGGTTGCAGAATGGCAAATTTTAAGGTAAAAACTGAACTAAATTATACAAAAGAGTATCAAAAATGAGGAGGTGAAATTAAAAGAATTTTAATTCTGAAGGTATCTACACTTCTGACCCTCGTTGGGCTCCACGCGCTCTGCGCCGCTGCGCTGCCGCGCAGCGTAGTGCCGCCTAGCGGTTCGAGCATCAATGTTGGCTGCTGGCCCGGATACATCTGCTTTGACTCCAACTGGAACAGAGTTGTCGACAGAGTTTGCGGAAGTGACGCTGGAGACCGCTGCGTACCTCAAGAGCAAGCGCCCGAGTTGCACTTGACCAGTCCTACGAGCTACAGCGCGCCGTTGGCCAACACTCACAACTTGACTAGAGTAGGTGACCATTTTCATACAAGGTTTTTTGATATTCTAGTGGAGTTTTAAAATTCCCGCTTTTTGTTCTAGCCTAGCGGGATATGTCAAGTACGTCTTGACTTTCTTCGCTTCGACCTCGCCCAACCTGACACTGGCGGAGACTGCGCCACGGATTTCTTCAAAATCAGCGGCGCTGATAACCTCAACGGATTCGTTACTTGTGGCCACGGAGTTGGGCAGCATTGTAAGTTTGATTTTTTCATGTTAGAGCGAAGTGCCATTCTCTTTTGGTACCTAACGCAAATTTGGGTCGTAGTGTTCTTGCAATATGGCGTCTGTGATACCATTCTGGTGAACGTACTTCTTGGTAAATCCGATTCTTCCTACGATATCCTTGTGACCTACCTGCCGTGCAACGGCGCTTCGCCCGAAGTACCAGAAGATCCACAGTCTTCAACTACCGAACAACCTGAAACTACCGTAGCCGAAACCGATTACCCCTGGTCTGAGGCTCCTTATCCCGCGAGACACGCCAAATTCCAACAAGAAGCTCCCGAAGATCTCCATGGTATCCATTCTGTTCAAAAGACCGGAAGCCAGACTGTCGTTGGTTCCAACGACAACAGTCTTCAACTGGGTACAGTACCTTCCAATTTTGACTTCAGGAGCCAGTTTTACAAAACAACTAACCATTTTTTGTTTTTTAGCTCCTGAAGGCTGCGCGCAGTACTTCACCCAACCGTTTGGTACCATCTCGAGCTTCAACTTCAACCCCAGCGGCGACGGGTCCAGCAACCACCAACTGAATCACCAGAGATACTGCTCATGCATCAAAAACTTTCCAGGTTCCAGTCAAGTCACTGTAAGTATCAGAACTATCATTGGGAATTTTAAAAATATTATTGACCTTTGACCCATCTTTATTACAGTTCCGTCCATGCACAAACTCCAGCTTTTTTATTTCTCGTTCTGGTGGTGACGGCAGCCTCACAGGCAACAATTGTCCTACGGACTACATCGATATTCCAGGATCCCAAAACGGAAGGTATTGCGGAAGTGGCTTCCCAGTTTCAGGCGTCACCAGTAGCCTCAGGCCTCATGTGATGTGCGTCAACTTTGATGAATCCGAGTTTCCAGGAGCCGATTTGCCCTTTGACCCGGAAACCAATTGCCAACTTGGTTTTGATTGCATCAGTGATGGGTCCAATGGTGGAATTCCTGGATTCCAGCCCCCAGGCACTTATTGTGACCATGGTCAAGGCATGTTTTGCGTTCCAGGAGCTGTTTTGGGGTCTCAGCTGGATAGTGGAAATACAGGATTCTGTCTGCAATATCAGGTCACATAAATAACCTAGGAATTGACCCTTCCTTAAAGTCCCTAAAAACTCTTAGCTTTATTAGGCAGAAGTGACCAATATAGACAAAATTAACTTTTTTAGTGAAGTTAAAGCAATTTTTAAAATGCGGCTTCTAACGTTCAATTGTTCAATCTTGATAAATACCACGAATTCATTTCATCAGAAGTAAAGCTTGTGAAGTATAATCAGCCAATTCCTCGAACAACTTAATATCCGCCATATGATTAATTTTCCCAAAGTTATTCGTACCAACGCTGATTTCGTTAAGTGCTTTAACTCTCCTAAGTAGGTAATCCACTTGAGCTTCGCACTCGGGATCGCAACGTAAATCGCTAAGCATCCGCAGGCCCTTGAGCTTCATCTTTTCTCTAAAGTTGTGGGACCAAGTTCTGAGTCTGCCCATAAAATTAAGCGTCAAAATCATAATCGCTAATATCACCAGCCACATGATTGCAAAAAATATGTACATAAGGGGATTTAGCTGGTAGAATTGGGCTGAAGCTTCTCCTGAACTCCGTCGAATAAATGTAATATTTACAGGGAGCAGGGCTACGAGAAGACAACTTCTGAAAGTTGGTACCAGAACTGGGTTGCACATGACGTTGAAAAGGCCAATGAGGCGAGAGAGCCAAACGTAGTGATCAATCAGCTGATGCATTTGTCGGATCGATATTTTACAGTCGAGTAGGCGACTAAAACCAGCAAAATTAAACCTCAAAGTAAAAAAATATTGTTATTCAGCAAAATCGTTTTTCAAATTTTTACTTGATTCTGGTCTGCTCCAAATGCTCAGTAACCGCACAAATTATCCACGGAGCCAAAATCTGTGTGAAGGACGCCGGACCATGAGCTAGTACAGGAACGGTTAGAAGAATCTCGAAAAAGTACCAAATTTCCGGGTTCTTCGAGCCCATTCCGAAGGCAAACGGAGACAAAATCATCCGAAAGTCGAACCAAACAAGTAGCAAATAATTGATTTCCAATAGAATAAAAATAATAAAGGCGCATAAAACGAAACCTTTATACAAGGACTCGACTCGTTTTGATGGGCGGAAATACAAAAGTGTGGCCGGAGGCGATTCGTGGCTCCCTTCTGGTACCATCGTGCTTAGGTCTCCAAATTGGGAATCGTAGCGTTCGAGTAGGTCATAAGAAGCCAGGATTTCACTTTTTCGAAAAGCCAGCGTATAACTAACAACTATCCAAAGCATGGCAAACGTTGAAATGAAAACGCTGACTAGTTGATGAACAACAAACTGACCGCCAAAATCGGTCCAGTCAACAGTAAAAATTGTTCCGTACACGTAAAACATGGTACGCAGGAATGCAATTCCATGCGCCAAGTAGCGCCACCAGGTGGCGTGGTAAACGATTCCGTTGATGGGGTGGTAGTAGCAGAAAGGAAAGACCCATTTAGAGAGCAGGTACGAGAGTACGCGGTTGCGAGAGCATCCAAACTGCGCAGCTAGCCTGTTGATTGCGCAGTTGGGACGGCGTAACTGTGCAGTTGCGAAAACGCGAAATGATGCTAGTAAAGTCGGTATAGTTTTTAGCAGGAGCATGATTGGTTTTCCAGCGTTCTGCAATGGGAGTTAGAATGATTCTGAACAGCCGATGGTTTAAAAAACTGTTTTGGCATTTGTCTTATATATTTATTAAAAAGCTCTCATTCGCTTCGAATGGATGATCAAATTTTAAGATTTCTCGCTAATGGATTTTTTTAGATTAGAAACTGAATGCTCAAGATTAATCTCGTGATTAGTTCGATTTCGTTGCCTTTTATCGTTGAGTGCTCCGCTCCACTTTGTTGAGCAGGTAATCCACTTCTGGTAATTCCTGTTCTGGAGATATCAGACCAGATATTTGATTTTTGGGCATTTTTTCGATAAGCTTTGCTGAATCCTTGAATATTCTCCTAATTCTTGATTAATAGCTGGAATTCTGCTCAAATCGTAAACACCGGACCGGACGAAAACAAAAAATAAATGATATGGTTCCTTCCCATGATATTTGATCCCAATTCTCAATCGTGGATTAGCTGTGATATAATTCTATAAATTAATCAATTGTCAACAAAGGATGAATTCTAGAGTAGAATAGAACGCAGCCGCATTTTTAATTTGAGCGTCTATATAAAAGTCAGCGCAAAATGGCTGATGGTCATAGTTTAAACTTCATCTCACAAACTTGCGCATTGAAAAACAAGGCTTCAAAATGGCAAAATTCAGAGTAAGAATTACCCGTTTACTATAGTGAGATACACTATAGCTTTCCTTTGAGCCTTTGAATAATCCATTCCATTTTAGATATTGACAGTACTGACGGTTATGAGCCTCCACACGCTCTGCGCTGCCGCGCTACCGCGCGGCGCACTTGCAGAGGAAGCGCCAGAGTTGCATTTGACCAGTCCTGAAACCTACAATCCTCCGCTTCTTGTGACCCATAACCTGACCAGGGTACGTGTCTATTCTTCCCTTTGAAGGCTGGTATATTACGTTCAGTTTCAAAATTGCCGCGCGTTTATTCTTACAGCGCAGCGGAACCTGTCAGGTGCGCCTGGACTTTCTTGCATTTAATTTGAGTCCCACAGACTTGGATGGCAACTGCAACTCTGACTCTTTTAAAATTACTGGAGCAAGTAATATTGACGGTTTTGTGGCTTGTGGAATTGCGGATGGACAGCACTGTAATAAGTTTGAAATTTTAGTTCCGTTCCGTTTGATCAAAACTTGCTGTAAAATATCCAAACACTATAATTTTTTCCTTTGGTATTTTTGTAGTAATCCTGGAATACGGGGATTTCGACACAATCTTCGTCAAAGTCTTTCTTGACAAACCAGCTTCAGCTTACGACATTCTTGTCTCTTGTAACTTTTTTGCCCTGCAATGGCGCTTCAGTCCATCAACTCAAGCCCAACCAAGGTTTTGCAGACACTGGAAATTTATCTTCCATGGAATATGGTGAGTCAGTCAGTCAGTTACTTGTGAAATATACTTAGTTTACTGAAGTTTAAATGGTCTCACAGCTCCTGAAGGTTGCGCCCAGTACTTCACGGAACCCTTCGGAACAGTCACCAGTTTCAACTATCCTCACCAACAGCAGAAAAACCAGCGATACAGCATCTGCGTCAAGGCTTCCAGCGGCAGTAGCCGTATCGAAGCAAGTTTCATAAATTGCAACACTTCTTTTAAAGTTCTACAGTCACTTTAACTAGCATGACGGGTTTGAATTCCAGTGGAAACAATGCCCGGAATCCAGCTTCGCCATAAGCGGCACTCCTGGCGTACCCTCAACAATTGGCTGCTCCGCCGGCGACTACTTGGACATTTTGGGCTTTGGACGCGTCTGCAGTTCCGAGTTCCCCGCCAACGCGATTAGTACGTTTTCCACGTTGGCTCTGAAGCTCGTATAGTTCCGTGGGTTTTATTTACTTGTTAAATATTCTTTGTAATTTGACCTCTGTAGGCGTGGCTAAACCATATGTCATGTTCGTGAATTTCAACAACGAAGAAATCCCCAGTCCTGGAGAACAGGTCAATCCGATCAGTAAATGCCCACTTGGATGGGATTGTCTGGATCCTGCCGGAGCGGTGGCGCCCCCTGCCACCGCAGACTGTACTCAGCCTGGTTTCATGTGCGCGCCGCCTCCGGCGCTCCAGCCATACTTTGATATTGGCAATACTGGTTTCTGCCTCAGATACAGCGTCGTCTAAAAGCTGCATTTTTATGACTACTTCATACTTCAGCTCCTCCAACTATGCAATAAAAATTGGAATATATAGAATATCTTTGTAGTTCAACTGGACTTTTAATTAACTGATCAATCTAACGCAGAAGGCATGCTAAAATACGGCACATTTTGCCTATTAATCTTTCCATATGGTTGTCACATTCTTGACCCGCATACATATACCAAAATTTCAGGAGCATTTACAATATCTTTGTGTACATATTTTTCATTGTTACGTAATATCAACAACAAGACATGCGCTTCGAGGTTAGTTTACAGAAATTCTGAGCGCTATTAAAACAAACCTCGTGCTGCCTGAAGCCATTACAAAGGAAAGGACCTGATCATAAAATTTTGGGAAGCTTGAAACTTGGTTCAAACTCCAACGCCACAAACGACAAACTTGACTACAGGTTGATGGGTCCACTGATGTTGACATCACCTTCGAGGGCAGTACCAACGAATTTACAGTCCTTAAAAGTTGCTCCTAGCAATGCCGAATTCTTCTGAACCTTCAAAACAGAAGCATAAACAGTCAAATAGAACCACAAAGGTTAAGCCAAAAAACTAAATAAAAAACTAGAATTTTCACTTTTTCAGCCCCAGCTTCGCCCTTTTCAACCGCCTTTTCTTGTCCAGCAAGTCCGTATTCTCTAGCCAAGAATGCTTGAAATATTTTGGCGGCACAAGGTCTGTCGACTTGCCGGTCTTGGAGAATTTCGATCAGGATAGTCAGCTTCTCTTTGGTAGCAAAGCGGTCTGAGCCGTTGTGCATAATGTCAACTAGTTCTCTCGATCTTCGTTGCAGTTGCTGCTCAGGAATACTCTTCTGGAGAACACAAAATAATCACACTTTTTGGAATAAATCAATTAAATAAACAAGCATAAGAGACTTCAAGCCAGAGCTTGAATTTTCAAAAATCATTTCTGAAATACTCACAATTTTTTCATAGTAGTCATGGGTTAAGAGCTTTTTGCTATGAAACTCTTGCAAAATCAAGTCTGTCGGGTTAAGTGCTCCGATGAGCGCGGCGCTGTTTTTCTTCGTAAATTCCTGCCACGGGTCATGCAGTGCCAGAAGTTCACTGAGGCTCATTTTTAACTAGAAATCAGCTGTAAAGCGTGGCAAAAAATCAGCACTTGCTTCAAAACCCTTGATGTATTTTAAAAATGGTAAAGTTTTTACTTTTTTAAAACTCTCAAGAACCAACAAAATTATTGATGACTGCAAAATCGTACTTGAAAACGCACTACTATTGAACACTTATGAAATATGCAAGTTTTACCGCACTCTCTCAATCAATGGAATAGTTGGGCCAGAACCAGCACCACGAATAACACGCTTTTATAATATGTACACATAGACAACGCAACCTTTCGTCGCTTCCCCTGACCTATCCTTGCGAAACTGACTTGAGTGAGAGAGATCAAGTGTGACTATTGCGAATTCTCGCGAATTGGATCCTGCTGACTGACTGACAGTTTTTGTGGTCTCTTTCTGCAGTTCCTCGGAGAATCGTCACGTGTCAACTAACACATAGATGAACATTTAATAACCAGTTGCTAAACTATATTCAAGCGCTGCAACTCACTCAATGTAAGTAACAGAATGGACAGAAGAAAAATTGTTGCTCCTACAAGTATAAGTTAGAGCGTATAAGTTAGCGGAGATAATAATATAAATAGCGAATATCTAAATACGCCGGGTCGAGGAGAGCGATTACACTTGTCTCACTGCCACACAAACTCTTATTTCTCCTCTCACACATTCATTTGAGTTTGCTATAACATGTGTGAGTTTCCAGAAAAGTCCGAGTGCGGGTCATACAATTGCAATGGGTCACTCAAAAAATTCAAGCAACAACAGGTGGCTCAGAAGATTGCAACGTGCTTATTTTCAGGCGTCAAGGTAAGAACGCAACGATGGAACGTTAGGAGGAAAGTTCCTTTTTCTCCTTGTCCGTTTATAGAACTTTGGATTCTTCGCTATCAGCCATGGATAAACCTGGAACCTCAAATCCTCCATATTTTAACAAGGTGAGTTTTCCAATTTCACAAATCTTCTATTGAGTGTTGTTTCAATAGTCTGATACAATAATTGACGTTCTCGGTTCTCAGTGCACATTTTTGGGTTCAACCTTCGGAAGTGGAAATGCGAACATTAACGGGGGTATCAATTTTTCTCCGTTGCCCACATCTCAAGTAAGTTTTAATTAATCTAAAAACACCCAGCTGTTTTTAGACGTGTTCGAAAATTAATTTGGGTCCGTTGCAGGAGTTGATTTCGTACAGACGTTTTGACAAATCCGTCGTCCCCGAGGGTCCTGAATTCGCCAGCCGTAAAACAGAATTGGAGTCCCTGCGAGAAGCTTTGAAGGAGCCAAGCAATTCAGGAGCTAAAATTGCAGTGTTGACTGGAATGGGTGGGGCTGGTAAATCAACCTTGGCAAGGAAGTATGTTCTGGAAGAGGAAAAAGAACGAAAAAAAACTGCCGACAGTTTCAAAACCGTGGTCTGGATCAACGCTGAGGAGGAGAAGGACATCCAGTCGGTCTTGCGAATCATGATTGAAAGCATACGTGATGAGGATGCCCGATTCAAACGCTTCGAGAAGGACGCAAGCTATATTTACCAACTAATGCAACCTCCGATCCTCTTTGTGTTTGATAACGTTGAAGACGCTCCTATGCTCTGCAACTACTTGCCAGACAGTACGGATGCGAAGACTGAGATAATCATAATCATTACCACGAGACAAGAGAAATTCTGTTGGTTTTCGTCTGATATCAAAAAACAGTTTCCTGACGAAAGCTTTGTTGAAATCAACCAACTTGAAGCCAGCTCCTGCAAAGAGTACGTCGAAGCGAGACTGAGGAACTTCAGAATAGCCAATGTTGAACAAGATTGGGAGGAGCTCGCGGAGTACTTTGGTTACCTTGTCTTGGCGATGGAAGCCGCAACAGCGGCGATCATCCAAGAAGTACGCGAGCCCGCAACCAAGAAGCCTTTTACTATCAAGCGCTACATGGCGACACTCAAAGAAAAGGACATTTTGAAACCCCAAAGTGATGAAGAGGAACCAGTGCAAAAAACATACAGCAGACTTCGAACTTTGTGGGACAACGATTTCAAGAAGATCGAAACGCTGAAATGCGGCGCCACGGCCCTGGCTATTTTAAACAGCATGGCCTACATGCCGCCCATTGGCGTTCCACACGAATGGTTCGAGACCATGTGCAAAAAAGAATCAGCTGCGAGTTCCAAAGAAGTCGGCGAGGCGCTCAAGCTTCTGCGCTCTTGGTCCTTGGCACGAATTACAGAGAAGGATCATATCGTGATCCATGGCGTACTTCGCGAAACAATGATGAGCAGAGTTCGATCGACGGAGAAAACTCAGAAAACCTTCTTGGAATGGCTCCTTCCTGCTGTTCAAAGTCTGCACTTGGAACTTGGCCGCGACAACAAGTCCGAGTACTTCTTTGGCACTTTGGAAACAATTCTGGATCGAACTCAAAACGTGAGCATTTCGGTACCAACCGTTGGCTTCCACATCCACTTCCAGAACCTGAGTCGGTGCCACAAGTACTTGGTTGAAGTGACAGCTGACATTGCCTCGGGCTCTCTGAACGTTGACTTCGAAATCATGGATCAGCTCATACAATCCAGACTTCAGGTTGTTGTTGAACGTCTGCTGTCCATGTATGCTGCGCTGTGTCTTCCAAACTGTTCCACGCAGTCCTTGACTTCGATGTGCATCGCTGTGACCAATTTGTCCAGTGACCGTCCGCCGTTCGCTGATATCCAAAGTTGTTCCAAATTCGCTGATATCATGGCCCAGGTGTTGAAAAAAGCCATTGATGTTCTTGGACTTCAACAGTTGAAACTGGACATGCTGGTCAAACCTGTAATCGCAGTTCTGTGGGGTCTTTGGTGTCACAGTAGAAACGAGCCCGCTTCCGCTTTCAACCTACTTGCCATATTAACCAGCTTCGAAGAGCTCATCCAAGATCTGCTCAGCTCCCCGAATATTTCCTACGAGGCTCCAGAAACCGCTGGCCAACTCCTCCAGTCTACCATGTTATGGAACTGGTTGATGGAATCCTGCGAAGAACTCAAAACGCAGCCCCGTCTGGAACAGCTCATCTCATCCAGGTTCGATTTGGAGCCTACCGAAGTATCCCAACTCCACAAGTTTCTACAACCGTACAACAAATCTCCAGACCAAATCAACTTCAAAGCTCATCTGCTGGCTGCAGTTTGCAAACTTCTTGAATCTTGCAAAACCAAGGAGTGTTCTGAAGAATGTAAACTCATTGAATCGTTCATAATGAAAGACGGGAACAACTTTGAAAAGTACTTCCCGCCGTGCATACTTCCATTCACTGTATTGTACAAGTGTTTTGAGTCCCACACCGAAATGCTCCAAACATCCGCAAGATACCAACAATCCAACGATCTTCAGTTTTACACCATTGAAACGATGAAGTGCAACAAATCATTCGTACGCAGTACTTCCAAGAGGCGCTTAGCCGAAAATGATATTCCACCGAAAGATGAATTTCGTAACCTGTTTCCCGACACAGTTCGAATTTTCTCATGGATCAAAGGCTCGCCAGAGGTCGAAGCTTCCTCGATTGCTTCAGGTCCTTCATCTGCTGTACCCGAAACCAACTATAATGACATCAATGAGTTTCACCGATTTCTAAACGGTTTGGAATCCATGAGAAGCAATAACGTCCACATCGGAACCACCGAGTCCTTGCTCAGTAACGCTGCAGAGCGCGCGGTGGCCCAATATCGAGGAGCTTCTGAAGGTTGGCAAAGTTTCGAGTGTATGTGCGTCCACACCAAGTACCAGATGATCTACGCTCAAGAGCTTCTTCGTATTGGTCGCATCGACAAGGCCCTCGATGTTGCTGAAGCTGTGATCGAGCATCTGCTCTTTTGCTCAGCAAACACTTCCACTTCCGAAGTGATGAAATTGGTGATGGAAGCTTGGTTCGAAAGCTTCGATGGCATGGACGACAATGGTATTGCCAATAAAATGCAGGACCGAGTACAAAAGCTACTGCTCAAACTCGTTCGAGGACACGGTAGCTTATCATTATCTTCGAAGAAGCACACAACTGGATCTTTCCAATCCAGAGCAAGTGTAGTGATATTTTTAAGCTTGAGCGGATCAGCCGTTGAAGCGATTGATCCATTGTGCGAAATGGTCGAACCGTGGACGATGAAACTGAATGATTATACATACTGCACATGGATGGATGCCGAATTGTATTGTTGCTGCGTGAATGTTATGCACTCATTGATGCTTCGGGACGATGTCACAAACATGAAACGTGTTTGCGGCCAGTGGAAGCGAGTGATAGAAGTGTGCACGAGTCGCAAGAAACCCTGGTTATGTTACTCAATGAGAGTACTCGAGTTTATCGTCTCTTCGAAGGATGCCGATTGGAAGTGCGAGGACGGGGATACCATATTCTTGGAGGAAGGCGTCGAACGAAGTTTTGGAAACAACGTGATACTCATCGATCTTTGGTGGTCCGAACACATCCTCAGGTGGTATCAGCGACATCGTAAGAAGTCTTCAGCGAGCTTGTTCAAGGATCAGGATTGGATCAGCAAATGCAACAATCATTTTGCAACTAGATGTAGACTTGTGAGGAGCAAGCAGGAAATTTCAGACTGTTTGCTCTATTACCAGACGATTGAAGTACTACTCTTTGGCGGGAAGAAGCAAATCGAAGAAGTGCTTCAGAAGGCCGTGGAGAGGTTGCAGGAGGAGCCTGGGTGGGAGCACGAGCATTTTCAAAGTGTTATTGCGAGGGGTGCTTTATTCAGACTGGTTCAAGAATATTTGCAGAAGAAACTCTGGTTCCAGCAATGCGAATATCGGGAGAAGCGGGTTTTGTACGGAGAACAGGGTATCATTGGACGCCTCAAAACGATTTTCAAGAAATGAAAAACTGTAGGAGCTTGACAAGACGTGTGCAATTAAACCTGGAATTTTAACTTGATTAGAAAACGAATACAACGGATTTAAACTTCAAACCATTTTGTGTATCTGATCTTGAGGCTGCAGGTCCAAGAGAGTTCTAAGTTCCAAGGCTTCGTTGTTGTTTGGTGTACGGTATAGATATCCTTGCATGGAGCGGGAGAGACGAGTTGTTTGTGCGGGAAGAGGACGTTTGTATGTTGAAGCATATTGACGTCATTGAGTGTGTTCATTGCCGGTCTGAGCCTGTCAGTAAAATCTGTTGTATGTGTACAGTCTCTGGTAGCAGTTTTGACGTTACTGTGATTATTTTTTAGCTAGCATTATAATCAAGGTGAGTTTCGATCAGATTATTTCGTCATTGAGCTATGAACTATAAATATAGTCCATTGTCAAGGATGAAAGAAACTTGAGAATTCGGCTAAAAGATGTTTGTGAAATGGAAGTTATTATTGGCGATTCACACAAAAGTCATTGGATTTCAGGTTACAAAATGTCTGACGGAGAAGACGAAACTTGGAACTTGCCCTACAACCTTGACGAAGATCAAAAGGAAGAACGTAAATTTTGGGAGAGTTCAAAATGTGCAACTTTGATTTTCATCAGTGCCCAACCGGACATGTTTCGGCCTTGGGAAAATAGCGAGATTTCGGGTTTCAAAGCTGCTTTGGAGGTTAGCAAATACTATGAACCCGAATTAAGTAGATTGTTGAGCTTTAGTCAATGTGAATCTTGGAATTTTGCAGTGCTGCGAAGCCCTATGGAGAAGCAAAGTCATTTCATCACCGAAAGATAAAGTGGCATTGGTTTACTTGGGAACTGAAGAAAC